>MU273654.1:0-58182 GCA_022160365.1 Vararia minispora EC-137
GAGTTCCTCAAGAACTCGAGCCACCCGGGTGGGGAGCTCCTTAGCTTCCTCAAAGCCAACCCGTCCGCCTTCACCTTCGCCGACGCCCCTCCCATGCCTGCGTAGCGTAGTACGCCCCCCTCCCCGGTCGTCTCCTCGACGGGCCTCATACCGGGTGCTTGCGCCTGCCGCCCGCGCGGGTCTACCTCGCCGTTTGTAGCACGAGTCGTACATACATACTATAGTGGCCCTGGCTTCGCGCTGTCACTCTAATCCCTGTGTAACTACGGTCCTCCGGCCCGCCAATGCATTTGATCCATCGATGGGCGGTCGCGCGCTTTCAAGGGTCCACGTGATGATCTCAACCACGACCACGTGCTGCATGCTTCCTCCTTCGATCATCGATGCAAACTACAGTATACAAATAACCACAATCCGTCTGAAGCTGCGGTCGTTTCGGCCAAGGCTCGTGCTCGGGGTCTCGCCTGTGTTGACTAAAAACGCAGACAGAAGCACAGTATCCAAGCGCATTTTAGGTACCCGCACAAAAGGAAGGATAGGGTCGCGAGGAGCAAACGTATATATTGATCAGTTTTAACATGTGAAGAGGCATGGCGATACTGCTGGACGCGGTCACGTGCGTTTACAGCGTGTGCTGTACGTATTTTGTCGAACAGAATTTTTGAGGGCGTGGAGAGAGAAACTTCGCGCATTGACGCCCAAGGTGAGTGCTGATCTCGTCCACTGGCCGGCGGATGTCGTGGGCACAGTAAGGGACGAATCTGGGGAACATCGTTGTAATCGATGGACCTGCCACGGCCATTGCCGAGGCAGAGTTTTCATCGATGCTTAGTACATCGCTTGGTCGACGATCCACCTCTTTTCTGTCTTCCCACTGGACTCACGAACCCGGGAAGGAAGAACGATGAGTACGCACGTTTTCATATCGCTTAGCCTTTCATGTCATTGATACTCCTCCAAAGGCTTACCCGGGAGTCAAGATTGCTCACCGTCGATGAATGAGGGCATCTCCTCCAGCTGGCGTACTTGGGATCGAGTCATCGATGAGAGTGCGAGATTGTGAACGACGAGATGGAGGCTCTGATGACTGGTGCGTGACGAACCCTAGCTAGTGTCTCACGTCTGATTTTCTCTCGATGAGTCTGCGGCGAAACCACGTTCGCAGTGCTACTTGAACGAGTGTCATGATGCAGCACTACACTACCTGTCATCTGGGGTTCAGACTACGGGATGCAAATTCATATCCACATCCATCGTTTACGCAGGCGCCGCACAACCATGGAAAGCTTAGCTCTGCGGTATCGTTCTGGTCCCTGGTGGAAGACATCCTTTCCATTCCTCGCCTCTCGCTCTGATCCTCGTGAATCAACCATTAATTGTGCGCCATCGCATTTCCTTTCCGGACCGACTGTGGGGCCAGTACTTGACCTCATGCCAGCAGGCCTTGCGCCCACACTATCCCCACGGCTCCTAGAATCACGTTCTCGCACCGACATCATCCCTGTCCGTGCGGGACCCTGCGTCTACATACCTCGACCATTCCGGCAGAACTTCGTCGTCCCATCCGCTTCCTGGTTCGATCTGTCCCCGGGGTGCCGTACCCGCTTGCAGTTCTGACGGCATCTTTCACCTCGCTGCCAACTCCGACAACAGCGCCGCCTCCAAGAGACGCGCAATCAAGCCGGGTCCCCTCGCACGCAGGGGTCCTTTACGAATTCCTGCACATCGGCACCCCAGATTTCGCATCGGACTGCCTCGAACATTTGTTGTGCGATTTGTTGCCGTCCGCTCAAACCTCGTCGTGGACAGCGACGATCTAATCGCAACGGTCGTCTTGGGATTTCGGCCACCGACTGGCGCAGCGTGCATTTTTTTTAGCCTTTGGCGATGATGATGATGGGGCATTCCGTGCGCTAGTGCCTCCTACACCTGTCCCAAAAATTTTCTCGGCGCCACCTTCCGCAATCTCTGGCCTCCGGGGATCGACTGTGAGCCGTCTCGGACCCGTCCGGCGTCCGCGTTCCGACGAATTCCGACGCCGCTAGCGGCTCGGCGTATTGCACCACCGCGGCATCATTGCAGGCGCGGAAGGTCCTACCCCGCGCGCGCAAGAACGGCGGCGAAAAAGGCCATGCGCAGACAGGCGGCACGCGACCCACTCTCGCCGCGCCGTCCGCGGGCTGCCGACTCGCCTCGAATCAGCGCCAACGCTCGCACCGTCCAACAACACGCGGGTCGAGCGTGGACGGAGCGAATGTGAAAAAGCGGTTCTGATGCAGCGTCCGTCCGCGGCGGGCACACCGTCTCTCATCCCCATTCGTTCCCAGCACGGCTCGGCACGCGGACCTGTCCGCGCTCGACACGCGCGCTTCGCGATATTACTCGTCGCCACCACCTGCTTATCTGCCTTCCCCTTGGCCGAGCCGAGCTGTGGCTCCTGCTGGCGCCAACGAGGCTTGCCTTCGTCTCGCGTCTCGCGTCTTGCCGTTATCGCTGCGGCCTGGGCCCTGCTCGGACCCCAGCACGGCGCACGACGTTAAACTGACGTCCGTCGCCAACCGAATGCAACTCCGCTCGACTTGTCCCACGCTCACGCACGACGATGATCCTCGGCGACGCGGCGCGTTATCGCGCTCATACTGCCTCCGCGGCTGGCTGGCTACCCTGGACGGTGCGATAGGGTGGGTATCGTATCATGCACAGTACCTCCGACACACCGTCGGCGGGACGGAAGCGCGCGCGTGCGTTGCGTGCGTGCCGGACGGATCGGAAGGGAGAGGGGCGAGGGAAAGCAAAGCAAAGTTCAGAACCTTGCTTCGCGAAGCCGGCGGATAGTGGGGCTCCTATCCCTGTACGACTCCATGTCGGTCGTCCGCTCTGTCCACGCTACCTATCACGTCGTCCAATGACAACTTGCCGATCCGTGCCCGTGCCAGTGAGACCCCGCGCCCGTGCGCGACGAAGCTAACGATAGGTAGCGGGACGAAACGATACGAAACGATGACGTTGGGTGCTTCGCGGCGTAGAGATGTGCGGTACGGCGTTAAGCCCGCGTCGGGGCGCCGGCTGCTAGACGGGAGCAAACAAAGTGCAACGCTCGAGCGTCCGTCCGTCGTGGCGCCGATGTCGCAGGAGCGACGAGAGATCGTGGCGCTGATGTCGTAGGAACGGCGAGCGACCGTCAACTTGACTCGAACGGAGCGAGCTATTCGAGTTCGCACACTGAAACGGTGTGCCTCGGTCACGCGCGGACGGCGTCCGTCGCCAGCGTGCGCGCGCGACGTAGTGTGCGTTATTAAAGTATGAGCTAGGGACACAGAAGGGGCTGGAGCGCGTGCTTCGCGGGGAGTATTGGGGCTGACGTAGAGACTGATGACGGTCATCCTTGGAAGGAAAGGGGTGCGAGTCGGGGCTTTCGGTTGACGGGGACTCGCGTCATGTATTGCCATGACGCGCCGCGAAGCGCGCCTGGATCGAAGCCACCCCGATACCTTCCCGGACCCCGTTGCCGCTGGCCGGAGAGGTACTTGCGCCTGCGCACTGTTCCACTGTTCTATGTTACGACCAGCGTGTGGCGCGCTCGGGGTTTGCGTGGCCGTTTCAGCACCGTGGTATGCATTGGGTCCGTCGCATCTCACCTCGCACTGACGGTTACGGCTGCCAAGGGAGGGGAGAGCGGACGGACGGGCGGTGGGGTATGAACAAAATGCGCGGGGCGCGCAAGCGTAATGATTCCCAGTGAAGAAAAGAAGACGACGAGAGACACGAGGTGAGCATACGTTACGTACTGTACGGGACGGAGCGAGCAAGAACAGAACAACGAGATGAGGCAGGACCTATGGTGGATGGGTGGGGAGAGGAATGGCATGCAAGTGGAGGTCCAGACGACATTATGTACAAGGGGTGTGTGGTGATGACGACGGGGTAGGCAGATAGACGGACGGGGACTAGTAGAGGTGATGGTAGGTAGGCGACAGACACGCGGCAGACGATAGAAGGACAAGACGGAAGAGGGAGGCAAGGGAGATAGGAGGCGTCTAGCATTCCTGTGGCGGGTAGAGCGGGTCGTGCGCGTCCATGAATGGGAAGGGAAGCCCGTCGAAAAAGAAGGCGCCAGCGTCGTCGTCGTCCGGGTCCACGACACGCGGCTGCTGCAGCGGTGGGCGGCGGAGGAGTGGCTGCGAGACGGAAGAGCGGAGGAGCGAGGGCGTGCTGAGCGCGTCCGAGTCATCGTCCGCGTCCGAATCATCCGCGATTGCGTCGGGCATAGGCAGGTCGTCGACGTCGACGGCGTCAAAGAACGGGCGTGGGGAGGGGCCAATGAGGAGTGGGGTACGGTCGAAGGGGGGGAAGGGCAGCGCAACGGGGGGAGGGTAGTAGGCGGGAGCGGGCGAGACAGGAATGTGCACGAGGTCGTCGGAAGAGGACATGGGCGAAGTGGAAGGTGAGAACAAGCAATCTTCATCGTCGTCCGAGTCGGGCAAGGCAGGGAGCGGAGGCTCACAGTCGTCCTCGTCTGAGGCATCGTCGAGGGTCTCGAGGAGCGAGTCGAACCACTGCTGCTCGAGGCCGGCTCCAGGCGCGGCGAGAACGCCGGCGTCGGGGAACATGAACGAGTCATGCTCCTCGTCCAGCTCAGGCTCGGGCTCAGGTTCGGGTGGGGGCACCGGTGTGGGCTCGGTACGGACGATGGAGTTTTTGAGGAGAACCCAACGATGGAGGCTGCCGTTGTCCCTGGCGCCCGAGCCGGAGGCCAGCTGCAGCTTCGACTGAAGCTTGGAACGGGAGAGGAAGTTCGCTACGGAAGACATGGTGCGATGGGTGGTAGGCTGCGACGGAGGAGTGGCTGGAGATAGACAGACAGGAGGAGACGGGGCGAATGGGGTCGGCTACGTGAACAGGGGTTAGTTATGGAGGTAGTGCACGAGGACGGTGTGGACGTACAGAGAGCAAGGAGGCGGATACGGGGGCAGTCGGGGGAGAGTTATGTGTGTATACGGTAGACGATATCTGGTTCGAAGAGGATGGCGCCGTGCTGGGTGGTACGGGCGAGCTTGTCAACCATGCTGGTGGGCGGGGAACGCCAGGCTGTCTCGGTCCTTGGGACGACAGAGGGCGTGGGTCAGTCGAGGGCCTGTGGGAAGGCGTGGAGTCGCGACGACGGTCGAGGGATTAGCGGGACATGGTGGTCGGGACGGGACGGGGGGCGGGGTGGAGGAAGGAGCGGAAAGGAGGAGGACGGGGACGGGGAGCTTATAAGTAGCAGACGAGCGTGACCTGACTCGGATCGGGTTTGCTGGTTGCCAAAACGGGGCATGTTGGTCGTCCGATCGCTGTCCGCCTGCTCGGCCCTTGCATCCGACCAGTCCCCGGCCTTATCGTCCCTCCTGCCGCCTGTCCTCCTGTCCTCCGTCTCCGTCTCCGTCCCTGCCCAGCCGCGCCCTGCAAGCACAGCGTCTCGTTCAGCGCTGCCAGAGCCTGCTCGTCTCTTCCGGATGCTGTTGCCGTTCTGTCCCACGGAAAATCCAGCGAATCCGTAAACAATAGTCGCCCGCGCGCGTAGACCTACAACATCCGTACTCCACCTCCCCTCTCCAGATCTCAGCCCTCTCAGCGCTCGTCCATCTTCTCGTCCTCGCCCCCGCCCGGGACCGCCTCCTCGTCCTTCACTGTCTCCATCAGCTTCTTAATCTTCCCCACGCTCTTCGGCGACACGTCCCGCGCCACCGCCAGCATCTGCGCCGCCCGCACCCCGTCCCCAACCAGCCGATACGCCCGCGCGAGCTGGAACACGACGTTCGACTCGTCCGGCGACGTGTCCCGCAGCACCTCCAGGTCCTTGATCGCCGCCTGCCAGTCAGTCCCCCGTCAGCGATCGCACGGACCGAGCACGCGACCCGAGCAGACCTCGTACCGCTTCAGCCCGATAAGCATCTTCGCACGCCGGTACCGCACCAGCGCGTTCTCGGGCGACAGCTTCACCGCCTCGTTGAACAGCGCCAGCGCCCCGCCTCGGTCCCCCCGCCGCTCGACCGCCTACAAATCACAATGACGCCCGTCAGCGAACGTGATCAAAAAAAGGGGGGGCAGAGACCGTCCAGGGTCCCGCGGCAGGACGCGAGCGACATTTTGGCGCCGGCCCCACCTCGGGACGGCTGATCGTCCGCGAGCTTATTTCGCCACGCGACGACCGGGATGCGTGGCTGCGAATATTTTGAATGCCGGCGCGCGAGCCCACGAGTCTGCCCTAAGTCCGCACGTACGCGGGGAGCGACGTCCACGGTAGAAACCGTTGCAGGGATTGGAACCCCGCACTCGTCCCATCAAGTCATGCTTCGCTTGAAGCGACGCTTGCCTGGAAGCGCTTTCCGGGGCACAGATCCTCGCGGACAGCATAAGGAAGCGAGAACGTCCGGCCGCAGCCGGGGGACGGCGCCAGCAGAGGATGCTCGAACGACGACAGATGAAAGTGGGTGAGACAGCCACGCACCATGCCCACGCACCCCAGCAGCACCGCGTTGTTAGGGTGGATCTCCGCCGCCTTGCGATAGTGATACTCTGCCATCCGGATCTTGCTCATACGAAGATAGCACGTCCCGAGCCCGTACCTACGCACAGAGCAGCAAGAAAGGTTGTCAGCGCCACCGGAATGGGATAAGCATAGAGAGGGAGGGACGAGGCGAGAACACGCGGCTCGTGTGCTACGTAAAACAATGGGCGGTCGGTTGGACCCTGTCCCTGCCAAAGAGAGCAAACGACGGCGGGCACGCGCGATAGGCCCCTAACGTCCCCCCGCCCACGCCAAGTGATCATCCCACCGTCCATGCAAAACGTGCAAGAACCCAAACATCACCACGCCGCGAAGATAGGCCTTCAACTATCTCGGCCGATGCTCGTGGGGACGTGGGCAGGCGCGGCGCTTCGCGGAGGGACGACAAGCAGACGGACCGGCGTCTTACTGTGGGTGAACAACTCTAGGTTTGTCCCGGGGCTGCCGTGCGTTGGCAATCAGACGCGCCTGCCGCGCGAGCTCTATTCGCCTAGCGCGCGGCTCCGTTGGTGGCGCCCGCCGCCTGATATCATTGCACCCAAAGCAGCAGGCGTGGTCCAGCACCGACGCCAGAACCAAGGCCAGGACCAGCGTCATTTCCGAGCGAATCCAAACACCGATAAGAACGAAACGGGACGCACCAGGCATTGTAGTGTCGCGGATCCGCGCGGAGCGCGGTCTGGAACGCGAGCACGGCCTTGTCGACGTCCTCGTCGATCGTCTCGTGCCCGGCTAGCGTGAACGCGTACGCGCACCCCGGGTCGAGCTGCTGCGCGCGGCGGAAGCACGCGAGCGCCTGCGCGCGCTGCCGCTCGAGCGAGAAGGTGTTCCCGATCGCGATCCAGGCCTCTGGTGCGCGGGGATCGATCGCGACGAGCTCCTGCGCGAGGAACGCGAGCTGCACCTTGCGCCGCAGGTGCCAGAGCAGGGTCGAGTAGACCTCCATGTCCCACATCCGGTACGGCTCGAGCATCCGTACCGCTTGGAACGCGCGCTCCGCCTGCACGTCCGTATCAGTCCTTTCCGCCTCCCGAGAACGAGGGTGTGTGACGTACGGCCATGTAATCCGTCCGCTCGTAGTGCGCGCGGCCGACCATGGCCATTACATGCGGACTTCTTTGGTGCTTGTGCGGCAGCTTATCGAGCTCCTCCATGCACAACGCCGTGTCGTACACCGCCAGCGCGCGCGTCGCAGACGCGAACAGCCGCATGAGGTCGTAGATGTACTGATCCGCGAGCTCCGCGTCGTACGCATCCTGCGCCGCCTGCTCCGCGGCCGCGGCCCAGCTCGAGCCGTCCGAGCGCGGCGACCCAACGGACGGCTCGTCGTCCCCGTCCGACTCCGTCGAACGCGAGCGCGTGCGCGTATGCGCGCGCCGTCGATCGCGGGCAGGCGGCGGCTGGACAGGATCCTGTCAGCCCGGCGCGCGGCCGCCCCTTCTCCATGACGCACCTTTGTCGGCACGGCGGCCTTCGTCGCGCCGCCGTTCGCGGTACCGTTCGTGCCTCCGCCCATCAGCCTCGCGCTTCTTCGCGTGCCGGCGGCATCGGCAGGCGCAGCGGCGGCGCGTGCCTTGGGTTGCGCGGCGGACGGCTGGCCGGAGGATGAGAAGAGGTTAAAATGGGTCAACGCCGGGCGTGCCTTTTTTGCGCGGGCGGTGGTCGTAGCTGCCGTACTGTCAGAGTCGGATTTGGCCGTCGTCAACGCTGCCGACGGCGGTCTGAGTAAAGAAGGCTGTGCGGTGGAATGCGCGTTCGGCCGGAGCCGTTTGTGCGCGGGTCCAGCCTCGTCGGCGGAGGAGAGAGGGCGGGAATTCTGCGAAGTGGGTGCGCGGAAGCGGTGGTGCGCCTGCAGGACCGAGTTGTCGGGCGCAAATGAACTCGTATCGCTAAATCTGTGGGCGGAGTGTGAGGTCGAAATCGCAGGCACGAAGGGAAGCAGAGAAGGCGACGTAAACAAGAGTCAGGCTGAGTGCGCATCCTGGGAGCCTATTGAGATAGAGTGGACAACATGTCGCATGAGCTTGTACGTGTGACACCCCTTGAGCGGCGATAGCTGAGTCACACCGAGTCGCGTATCTCGCCGACTCTCCACGGTCACCGCGCACCAAATGAGATGACAACGTCCTAATACGCCGCTCATGTATCGGCACGGAGTACACTGAACGGGCCCCACAAACGTGGCGCCGTCATCTTATCCATCAGACTCACCGATACCACGTGCCCGCATAATCCCGGCGCGGAAGTACCTGGGCCACGACGCGCGCACGCCGAAGACGCGCGGCACAAAACTGCACGCGACGCGACAAAGCGAACATAGAAGCGGACTTACAAGGACTCTCGAGGGTGTACAGTGCCAAGCCGAAATGGCAGCACGTCCGGGCGGCGGAGCGTATGTGCGCCCCCGCCGTTCAGCTCGGGTGTAAAGAACCCGAGGCCAGCAGAGGCGGGCACTGGAGCTCGGGGAGGCGGCGGCAGTGGCGGTTCGTCATGCATTGAGCGCTTGATGGGCGCTGGGCGGGAGGGGAAGAGATCCTCTATCTCGGGTATAGATCCTACAGCGAAGAGGTCTCAACACGGGAAGTGGTGTGGAAATGCGCGACGCACCGAGCTGACAGAGGCCCTCAAACGCTTCCCAAAGCATGGGGTTGAGGGCAAGCGCCTGGCGTAGGCTCGTACGAGCTTGGTCGGGCAGGTTGCCCTTGAGGGCCTGAAGGCCCGAGCGGGCGTGCAGCACGGCCTCCTCAGGGAATGCCCGAGCGGTGCGCAGGGCCATCGCAGCTGCGTTGCGTTATTAACTGGCAGGATATAAGATAGACGGAGCACACGCACGAGTTGGTGTATACGCCGGAATCTGTACCGCGAGCTCAAGAGCTTCGCGCGCCTGGCGGTGCCGACCCAGCGCGGTGCAGCACTTAGCCTTGATCTCGAAGCAGGAAGCGCATTGCTCCTGTTCAGGGTGGTTCGTGAGGAAGAGGGCGGAGTGGATCTGGCTTGCGCGCAGAAGAGAGGTGGCATAAAGATGGCGCGCGTCGTGGTTGGTGCTGTCGAGGGAGAAGTATCGTTCTGCGTAGAAGAGGGCAGACTTTGTAAGGTCGGCATCGAGGCATTGCCAGATGAGAGTGGTGAAGCGTTGGGCGAGTAGAGGGAGAAATGAAGGACTGGCATCCGTCGCATCAGACATGACTGTCGCACGAACATCGACTAGTGCAGCTAGGGCACCGAAATCCAGGCGTGCAGCGTGCGCAAGCGAGCGGGCAGGGCAGATACGTTCAAGACGGCCTCCAAAGTCGTTGCACGGACTTAAACGATGACCACGAGCTCACTGGTCGAATGAGTACTCACGTGACACTCACTCCTCAAACGGTCGCACGCGCTACGCGCCGTTTCATCTCGAACACGAAATCGTCTCTCGAGTTCCCGTCCACTCTGACTGCCTCACATCCTGCCACCGTAAACAGCAAGCAGTGAAAAATATACATCGTCTATTAGCACTGCAAACCACGTAACTACTCCTAGTGCCCATGACCGTCGGGTTGTTCTTTTGATTCTGTATCGCCGTGAGATCAGTTACGTGGATAACCCGAGCAAGAGAAAGGCGCGCACCAGGGATGCACTGGATCGCGTCGTCTATCCTCAACAGCGACACCGCCGCTTCGAACGCCGACTTGAGACTCCGCACCTTGCTTACCGTAGGCTCCAGCACACCCGCTGCTACATTGTCCCGTACCTCTCCGTTCAGCAAGTCGAGGCCGTACCGGAGGAGCACCTTCTTCGGGTCTCCCGCCGGCGCATTCTGTGCGGCGTGGTGATACGCACGCAACTTCGCGACGAGATCGGTAGAGTCCTTTGCCGCATTGACGGCAAGCGTTTTCGGTATGACCAGCAGTGCACTCGCAAACTCAGCGATAGCGAGCTGTTCGCGTGAGCCCTATGAAGGGGTTAAGCCGCGATCTGGTGATATGAAGAAAGCATACGAACGAGAGTTGTTGCGAAGCTATCGAGGTAGATACTCAGCGCAGATTCAACCGCGCCACCGCCCGGCACGACCGAACCACTCTCAAGCGTGCGCTTGATGACAGAAAGCGTGTCGTGCAGTGCACGCTCCATCTCGTCCAACATGTAGTCATTCGCGCCACGAAGGATGATCGACGCCGAGTTAACGACCTTTGTTCCCTTGACGAGAATAAGCTCGTCGTCCGAGATGCGCTCCTGCACAACCTCCTCCGCAGTGCCGAGGTACGCCGCCTCGAACGTCTCCTCACCCTCGAGGTTGGCCAGGCTAGAAACAAGTTGTCCGCCTGTTGCCTTCGCGATCCGCCGGAGGTCCTCCTTCCGGCATCGCCGCACGGCCATCGCGCCTGCCTCGACGAACTCCTTGAGTGCGAGATCGTCGATGCCCTTCGTCGTGAGAACAACGTTTGCGCCCGCGCCAAGAATCTTCTTGATCCTATCGAGTGTGATCCCCGCCTCCCTAAACCGGGAAGGTCTTAAACGCGAAAGGAAACCCTCGGAATAGGACACACCTCTTCCGAATCTCTTCTAACTGCTCAGGGTCCTCGACGAGAATCTGCACGCCTAGCTGCATACGAGTCTTGCGCAAGTCAATATCCAAGCACGCGATTTTTGCGTTCGTTATCCGCGTCTTCATCGCTAGCGTGGCGTTGATAGATCACACACAAATCAAGAAAGGATAAACACGTACCCTGACTTGCGACGGTACAATTAAGCGCATATCCCTTGACGAATATAGAGTCACGCGCGCTGCGGCCGTGGGCTTTGAGCACATTGACTGCTTTGACCGGATACTTGGTCTCCCCGCGGGTGTTGACAGTCTTTACGGCGAGCATCGCGTCGACCGCCATCGGTGCGAACAGATCGTCGTCCCTTGTCCCGCGTCAGAATATAGACGAACGCGCCCAAAACGCGTCCACACACCCTCCGATGATTTTGCTAGACATGCTAGTCTCGGCCGCATTGATGAGCGCAGGCCTCCCAAGCTGCTCGACATTGACGCTTAGCTGGTCTTGCATAAACTTGACTGCCTCACGACACGCGAGACGGTAGCCGGTGATGATCGTCGTTGGGTGGATCTTGGCTTTGACGAGCTCGTTTGCGCGCCGAAGGAGCTCGGCGGCGATGATGACGACGGACGTTGTACCGTCACCGACTTCCTTATCCTGCTTCTGTGCGAGGTCGACGAAGATGCGGCCCGCAGGGTGCTCGACGTTCAGCATCGAGAGGATGGTTGCACCATCGTTGGAGATGGTAACTTCCTGTATCCGCATGCGGCGTTCCGCCTGAACGCGACGTATGAGCGAGAAGAAAAAGGCTACGCACACCAATGTTGTCCACGAGCATCTTGTCGAGACCCAGTGGGCCAAGAGAGCTTTTGACGATGTTTGCGATCGCTTGCGCGGCGACGACTGCACAACACGCATTCCTCAGATCTGTTTCGTTGGTGCAATAGACAAGTACGCACCATTCTGGTCACGGATATCCTGCCCAGTAACCCTGTCTCCTCCGAGAAAAGCGCCTGCCCTCGGATCGCGCTGGAACATAGCCATGGCTGGCGTTTGGGCTGGACGAGAATGTGGACCTCGCGTGCCCGCGCGTCTGCCGCTGCGCTCGACGCGTGTTTCTTTCCTTCCCACCCTTTTCGTTTCAAGCGCCCCCGGGCGTAGGCCTTCGGCGCCGAAAACATTGCATTCAGAGCCGTTTCCTCTGCCCCGATTGCGCCTGACTGTGCCGACGACACACGTACTTGCACTACCATCCAGCGCAGTGCACCGACCTGCTCCGAGCTGTACACCGGATGGATCATGGATGGAAAGCCGACATACTCCGCTAACGCCGGCTTTGTGCCAATTGTACCCCTAACAGGTTCATATGTTCGTTGATGATAGGCCCCCTTCGCCAGTTGTCATGAGGCGAAGTCCACGTCAAACTTCTTTCCGATCCGACTTCGGCGCCTTCTCTGGTCTTTTAAGCCTCTCTACATTCAACACCCCTAAGCCTTGCACGCCCTTCCAGCTGGCTATATCCTTTCACTCGGCTATCCACCTCCTGCCCTACAGACCGCCAAGCCATGAACGTCATTGACCCCTACTTCGGTCAAGTCTTCCAGACATACTCGCCCGCGCAGCAGGCGCGCACCATCGCTACTCTGCAAGACAATATGTCAAAGCTCCGCGCACGAGACGTGTATACACTGCGCGAGATGGGCATCATGCACACGCAGGACGACGACGCGTCCGAAGAAGTTGCTGCCGCGCTCATCCGTTGCCACTGGCAAATGGCACAACTCCTGCGCGTACGTGCCCATCGGACTACTTGTTCCCTTATATCTCAGAGGAAGCGTTCAAGTTTTCGACTCCGTCGCGCATTGCAGAAGCGGAGACGCACATCCGTGCCGTCCTAACGGCGTACGATCAACAAAACCCTGGTACCGTCGACGCTGAACCTGCGCTGTACCTCGCTGTCATCCTTGCTCGCATACCGGAACACGAGGACGAGGCTCTCGCGCTATATCGCGCCGCTTCGGCCAGTAGATACATTGGGGCCGGTACACGCGTGTGGGCCCAAGCCGCGATCGCGCGCATGCTGCGGCGAACGGGACGGCAAACGGAGGCACAGGAAGCCGAGACTGCCGTCTTGTGCGTGTCGCTGCCCTCTGATATAGAATGTCACTCACGCTACTCTCTTGTAGGAACTGGTTTAAAAGCCACCCCGCAGCGATGCACCCGCAGGCCTTCCGCGCGCTCGTCCTAGATGAAGACGATCCAGAAGCACCGAACCCCATTCTCGATGACCCCGTACTTAAAGTGCTGTATGGGTGTGCCGTGGAAACTCCGAGCCCGCCGGCGGCCGGTGTGGCAGGTGCAATGGTCTTAAGTACGAACTGAGCTCGGCGCCGACGTTCCCCATCCAGTCGTGCTGCACTTTGTACCATCACACCGCTTTGCATAGTTTGTTTGTTCTGTGCTCTCTGGGTTAAGCTCAGCCTCCTTCTCTTGAAGGCGATGTATGATCAGGCACACCACTAGGTTTCAAAACTAGAATACAACTGCATTGCTTACATGGCCGTGTTGGACTGCGCTCCCAAGCGCTACAGCTTCTGGATCGCCCAAAGATCGTCCCCAAGATACGTGACAGACTCGACGCCGATGTCCTTGTTGATCTTCTTGATTTGTTCCGTATCCATCTTCGTGATCCCGATCCCACACGCATGCTCCTTACCCTCCGCGAAGATCGCGACAGGCGCACCCTCGGGGATCGCAGCGTCTGCGGAGGGCAAGTAACCGCCTTTTGAAGTTAAGCCAGGACACATCATGTGCGCGCCTGCGAGGAGAAAGCGGATCGCGCCGCGATCGATGCCGACCCGCGGGAGGAGGAATGGGTCTGCGTGCCCCATGGTTATCTGTCAGGACGTGGCCAGCAAACTCTAAGCCTAAAGCTTGCACGACGCACATTTGTGCAGAAGCTTCAGCGTCGGGTAGAATGGACCGTCAAAATGCTGGAAGAAAAGCGGCTCGCCCTGTAGCGTATAGATTGCAATATGATCTCTGCTGTCATCTGGCGGTCAATGGTGCAGGACGCAAGAGGCGATCTACCACGCACCATTTAACATGCGTGATTGACTCTTTCTTCGGCCAGAAAGACTCAAGCGTGTCGATATCAACTGCCCACTGAGAAAGTAGCGAAGTACGGATTGAGCGTTGGACAGAGGATTTCACGGGTGTCTGGCCCGAGATATCACCGGAAGCGGAAAATCTGACACAGTCGGATAAGTACGCATATCAGGGATGGTCGTGGAACGTGTGTAGGCACTTTTTGAACATCGTGCGAGCCAACGACGGTGGAGTTCGTGGGGGATGGTGGACAAGCCGCGTCGGCGTAGCCCGTGCGCGATTCGAGCTACCGTGACCGACACCTAGCGACAGATCCTACTGAACCGCAAGACATTATATTTAGGAACTGCAGGAAACAGATAAATATCTGCCCCAACGCGAGAACTCACGATCTTTAAGAAACAAAAGCCTAATACCGAAGATGCAAGCAAAGTTAAACGATACAATTGCAATATCTAAGCATTGACGTCACTTGTCTCCACTGCACTTATTCTTCTACAACTTGAAGTCCGAGTCGCACCTGCGCTCCCGTCCTCTGTTGGCCCAATGACCCATGTCCAGTCCCTGGAGCGAGGCTGCGACACGTTGACCATAATGCGGCCAGAGAGACTCATACGGATTCCTTACCGAAAGAGGGGGACTGAAACTGGGTAGCGATGGAAGGGGCATACAAAATCACATTAACGGTGATTGATTCACCCCCGCAACGGGAAACCCCAAGTAAGCGTAGGAATGCCCAACCAGGTCTACCGCAAGACGGCTGTGATTCCGAGGCTGTCCCAGTGTACAACTTTCGGCCCAGTGAAACTCAAGCTTGTATTATTATGTCAACAGGCGCATCAGCAACACTGCTGCGGAGACAACGGTCTGAGGGCCTACGGGGATTGGCGCCTGGAAATCGTAGCTACCACAGAGATGGGATGAGGGGCATAGGCGAGTGCGCCTTCCTCTTCGGCCGTCGGATGTACTACTATGAGCTGCTACTCTTCATTTACCAGGCCGTTACCAACATAGGTTTGAGATTCGCAAAATGGGCGAAATCTCTACCACTGACAAGGTATCTACACTGGGCTCTTGTCGGCAGGTGGCAAGGTTCAAAAAAGTGATCCAGGCATTCGTTCGGCCTTCCTCGCTGATCAATGCTACGCAAAATTGGTGGGCTGTTCTCGACCAAGAGACGCTGTAAATGATCTGAGAATTGAGCTGAGGTGGCGAACAATGGTAAGGTGCGGTATCACACCTATCGGGTGCCATCTCTGAGCCTTCATGCTATCTAAGAATTCAATAGCTTCAAGCATTAACAAGCTCCAGCGCAAAAGCTACTTGGTCACCAGAGCACTTATCGTGAACTTTCTATGTATAATAGATCAATACTCGAGTACGAAAGCATAGTAAACAAAAATCCACAACAATCAGTACTTTCATGCTTCACGAGACTGAAGTGTCGAGAAGATAAAGAACGAGATGCGTCGTCACCAGGCCGCGGCGGGCTTCCGTATCCTATAGTACATTTTGTGCCCGCCGGACGACCGTGTTTCGCTTTTCACAGCGACATTGAGTATCCGTCAAACAAGCGCAACAGCAGCCGCGACCGCATCCAGCGCCTCTGCCTGGGCCTCCGCTTCCGGTTCTTCGTCAATTCGCTCGTGGACAGGCGCGCCCTGGGCTTCGGCCGCGGCCTTGGCCTCGCGCTTGCGTTTTGCAGACTCTTTGAGCTTGTCCCAGCGCTCGCGAAACTTGGCGATCATCGCTTTCTTATGGCAGATCGCGCGCACCGTCAATAGGTGAATTTAGTAGGGACCTATGGTGACGCACCTGCTTTTCGTTCTCGACGCGGACTGTGCGCACCTCTTCTCGCGTCACACGGAGCTCCTCTTCAAGTTCACGTATGCGGCGTGCCTGTGCCTGTTGTGCTTCCTGATCACGACTAGGTGGCGGAGGGCCGCGAGCAACCGGGGCGGGAGGTATGCTGAGGCTACCGAGCGCGTTAAGGTCGAATTGTTGCGGCCCGGGACGATGCAGCACAAACGAAGCACCCATCGCGCGATGGGCCTGAGGTAACTTACTAAGAATACCCAGCTAGATTTATAAGGATACACACCTCTCGTCGTGCTATGGCTATGCTGTCGCGAAGCTGCTGGTCTTGCTCTGAGCGTTGCTGCAGCAAGCGTTGGGCCGAATCAAGCTGTTTCTGAAGATTCTCTGCCTGCACTCTGAGCGCATCGTTCTCCTTTCTTAAGACCGCAGGAGACGGCTCGGATTTTGACGGTACGAAGCAGAAGGAGTCGGACGAATCATAGTCTGCGTTATTGTCAGCATGGACACAATTTCGTCGATAGCATGTGAGAGAGGAAATTCGTGAGCGGCCAACGTCGAGCGTTTGAAAAAGCAACAGGGTGGACGGCCCTGTTATTTCAACATGCGCGCACCTTCTTCGGCGATCTCGTCAAAATCACCACGTAGATCGATGACAGGCTGTTTCGCCCCGTGGGACTTGGCTGTCTCGCCGTCATAGGCTGTTGAAAACGAATTGTCGGGTGAAAGTGTCTGCTTCATCGAACCTTTACGCGGACGGTCCGAGTCTTCGGTGTCACTGCTGTGTGTGCTGCGTCGTCCAAACTCCAGGTTACTACCGAGGCCTAGTGAAGCCGTAGCGAATGCGACTGGTTTCGCCAGGTGATCGAGACGCTCCATTGCTCTCCAAAAATGGCTGAAGGCGTCGCCGGCGTCCGCGGAAGTAGACTACGAGTCTAAGTCAGTAAGGCAACGCCGTACTCCTGGCCACTGCTGTACAAATCGGTGCCCCGATCTGTTGCACGCAGGCAGCTACAAAAGCGACTACACTCGCCACTGCGCCAGCGGGAATGGACGTATAACCTCTTCACCACATACAGTACACAACACTCCCTTGCACGCTCATGCGTTGATTTATGTCATATGCGATAATTCGCAAGTCTTCCCCAGAGCATGTGCCACGTGCGCACGAGGGAGCGCATTACAGGAGCATTGATGTCACGCGACGGGCTCACCTGTGGGCCAAGGAGCATGAACGACTCGTCAACCGTAAGCTGGGAATCTCCGATGCGTGTGCGCGAGGCATGTGGTGAGAGAGAAGCAGATGGATTAGGTGCGACATGGTGAGGTGTAGACGAGTGGCGGGGTTGTGCAGGCTTCTGCGGGAGCGCGGGATCGACACCGTCCTTGCGCAGTTGAGCGATACGAGTCTGAAAGTCCGCAGCCATCTTGCTATGATGGTTGTGCAAACGACGCAATGTCGTCTTTGCCTAATCAAGACTGGTCAAACTTGAGTGTGCATTTAGGGCGGGGATATACGGACACCCTCGTCGTTCGATGCATCTACACACTCCTGATATGCGGCAGCAGCTTTCGCATGTTCGTCGGAGGCCGGTATAAGGAGGCCACGGGACGCATTGTCGTCTGCGTTAGCTGCATGTTCTTGGGCCTATGGAGGGGCCCAAACGGCGCCTTAGCGGACGGATCTTGGGTCACGCGTAGGACTGGAAGTACCCACCGCGATGAGCGGCGAAATAGTCGCGGACATAGTATCGAAAGGGGTCCAGGATGATAGCTGGGGCAGAGGCAAAGAACGCGAGGTGGAAGGACGAGAGAGAAAAGCAGGTCTAGCCGAGACGGCATTAAGCACTGTAAGTAGGTCCGGACCGGATACACCGACAGGTTTGAACCTCAGAGATGACTATAAACATCTGGGCGACAACACCTTTGACTTCTGCCTCTTTCTCCCTCTAATCTCTCTATGGACCCCTCTAGCTCTGCGGGGCCTCCGCACTCGGCTGAGCAACGGGACTCTCATCGACACGTTCTCTTTTCGCTCCCTAGCTTCCGATCCTCACACAACAACCCCATTGGCATCGCTCGGGTCGAGTCAGAGGACGAGAATGAGCCACTTCTCCGTAGAAGTGCCGGAGAAAGCGACGTAGAACGCAGAGTGCCATACGGCGGATCGTCTGTAGAAGCTGGAAGTGTAGGTGAGCGGTGTTTGCATCCTCATTGATAATCAGGGTCGCCAATGAACCCTCTGGCCGTTCAGTAGACTCTGAAGCACAGAAGTCACGCAGAAGCTCCATTGTACCTAGCAAGAAAGCATCCATACGTGCAAAGGCAAAGTACTACATACCGTCTCTGGACTGGATACCTAACTACTCGGTCTCGTCGTAAGCCCTTGTCTTATCAATATTCAGTTTCGTCATGTGGACTCAGATGTGCGTGCAGTCTAGGCGGAGATGTACTTGCTGGCTTTACGGTAGCCGCGATGTTGATACCCCAATCTGTCTCGTATGCGACCTCATTGGCGAGGTTAAGCCCTGTGACTGGCCTGGTTCGTTCTCTCGCTGACATCACCGATATGAAATCCCCCCGCCAATCACCGTCTTTCGATTCCATTAAACATCCGTGTTGACCCGCATTGCAGTACAGCGCCGCCATCCCGTCCATCGCATATGCCTTGCTCGGTACCTCTCGACAACTCAATGTTGCCCCGGAGGCTGCCCTCAGTCTGATCATTGGGCAAACGGTTTCCAGCATAATCCACGCCTCCCCCGGCGATCATCCGGAGAACTCGGACGCGCTCGCCTTGGTGATCACTAGTGTTATTGTCGTCCAGGTCAGTGTAAAGATTTTCAATGGCCTTAATGTTAAGAGCTATCTATGACCGTCATAATACTTACGTCGTAGACAGGTCGGTATAATGTCATTTGTTCTCGGCTTCTTCCGTCTAGGTTTCCTTGATGTGGTATTATCGCGGGCTCTGCTCCGCGGGTTTATAACCGCAATTGCCGTTGTGATCGCTGTGTAAGGCACCCGTATTCTTCTTGTCGGCCTCTTGTTGACATGGTTCAGGGAGCAATTCATACCTATGCTCGGTTTGGTCGCACTAGAGCATGAGGTTAACCCCCAGACTACTCTGCAGAAGATCGGCTTCCTTCTTAAATACGGCTTCACGCGTTTCCATCGTCCCACAGCAATCCTCAGCTTCTCCGCCTTTCTCATTCTCGTCGCTGTTCGCAACTTGAAGGTATACATTAAGAAGTGGCCAATACTCTACCGCATTCCGGAAGTTCTCGTCCTTGTCATCGTGTCTACGCGTATGTCAACCCTGTATGGGAAACAGGAGATGCATTGACATATCTTAGTCCTTTGCGACGAATTTAATTGGGATGAAGACGGCATTGACGTGCTCGGCGTGGTTAATATCTCGACAGGCAAAAACTTTGTCGCGTTTCCACTTCGCCATTCCGCCCTGAAATACGTTCACCAAACGACTAGTGCCGCTGTTCTTATATCCGTCATCGGTTTCCTAGACAGCATCGTCGCGGCGAAGCAGAATGCCTCTCGTTTCGGGTACACAGTAAGCCCAAATCGCGAACTCGTTGCATTGGGTGCTGCCAATTTTGCTGCGTCATTTGTTCCGGGTACTCTGCCAGCCTTCGGTTCAATTACACGGTATGCAATTTTTTTAAGTTAGCTGGTTGCCCATCCCGTGATGTCTATTTTAGGTCTCGTATTAATGCCGATGTCGGTGGGCGTACACAATTCGCGTCAATAGTTTGCTCTGCACTGGTTCTGCTTGCAACATTCTTCCTTTTGCCAGCTCTGTACTACCTTCCGAAGTGTGTTCTTGCCTCAATGTGCGCCCCATCCCTTTCCCTTCCGCAAACTATCGCTGATGAGTCCTCCAGCATCTGCATGGTAGTACTCTCCCTGCTGGGCGAGACTCCTGAAGATATCGTATTCTATTGGAAGTACGTTCTCCCTACTCTGAGGCATAAAATGCGGTTTATATTGATGCTGATAGGACAAGCTCCTGGGTGGATATGGGTCTCATGATACTAACATTCGTCCTCACTATCGTGTGGAATGTACAGACCGGTGTTGTAGTTAGTGTCATCATCTCGCTCTTGCTTGTCGTTAGACGATCTTCACGCCCCCGAATGACCATCTTGGTATGCTATCGGGCCTGTCCGTTCTCGATTACTCATTGATGACTGCGTCTAGGGTCGGATCCCTGGTACAGAAACCTGGAAGCCGATTAACGAAAATCCGGAAGCAGAGGAAGACTTGCCCGGGACCCTAATCGTTCGCATCCGGGAGAACCTTGACTTTGGTGAGCTGTTGTACTCTTTGTTGCAGTTCTTTGGCACTCATCCGAAGCGATTTGCAGCAAACACTGCGCAGCTGAAAGGTATGAGTGGACATCCCGATGTGATGGGAAGCTTGCTGATCCATTTTGCGAAGAACGGCTTCGTCGGCTGGAGTTGTATGGGACGGACCCGAGTCATCCCTCGGAGCAGCCCCGTCGCCAGGCGGCCAGGGTGCTCATCTTCCATATGGCGGACATGGAGACGTGCGATGCATCGTAAGTTTACCGCAACGGTTCTATTCGCCATTTACATTCTACTCACGCGTGTACATCGTTTGCAGCGCAATTCAAATACTGCACGAACTTTTCGAAGAATATAAAGTCAGCCAATTAACATAGCATCTTTCAGCGCGCATGCTGATCGAGACTCAGAGCCGGGATGTTGACGTCTACATAACGCACCTACATACCGGACCCCGACTTGCATTTAAGCGGGGTGGAATTGAGCGACTGCTGGGAGAGGGTGCATTCTATCAGGACGTGGCTCGCGCCGCGTCCCGCGTTCAGAGTGTTTCGCGCGTGGCCAGCGATGTGAATGTAGACGGTATCACTGGCTCGAGATGACGATATAGGAGCAGGGATCTTTAAATGACCTTACGGCCGGACAGACTTGAACTTAGACACTGATTTCTACCGGTTTATCCTTTTAGACCTGCTCACGCCATGGCTGCAGCTCAGCACTTCAATCTCCCAGGCATTACTTTTCCCTTTCGCTCAAAGACCTGTTTCCTGCATTACACTCCCATGGTACCTCATTGCTGTTCACTATGCATGCATATACCCTTCCTAAAAGGCAGATGTGTAACGGACGGAAACCCACGTTCAGCCCGAATGTAAGCGCGGGTGCATGGGCGCGTTGTACGAATCGGTGTCGTCGTACTGGATCTGGGGCGACCCCAGCAACTCGCGTGTGGATCAATTCTGCCGAATGCCCGGTATCGTTGGCTTAACCGCTCTGGGAAGAGCGACTGCATTCATTGTGAACTGTCTACGATGTTTATGTGCGCGCTTGCAGCGTTCATGCATAAGTATGATGCAAGCAGGCCAAACCAGGCATGAAAGGTCCCGAACATACACTCAACGGCCGAATGCTACCCATGGATTTTCAGTGGACGACGGCTCCAGGTCACGGTGCAAGCAGCGATCACCAGCCTAGAGCTGCGTCGAAGGCGCATGTTACGGGTCTAGCATAGTCAGCATTCCACGACTCGGACAAACTTTGAGAATTAGAGAAGCTAGCTGAATCACGCTCTAGATACGCATGTGGGGCGCGGCGGCCGGCACCGTCGTATTCGTTGAAGACATTTCTCAACCATGGGCAGAACAGTCCTCGAGCGTATCGACACCTCCTATACTTGCTAGAACTACGGCCTGTACGAAGAGGATGTGTGGAGATGAAAAGGACGACAGCAGCCCCGTGACTAGCCAGACCCGTGCGATTGGTCAACAAGCACCTGGGAAACGGCGAAGCGGGGGACGGGGCGGTGGAAAGCCGCCAACAAATCTGCGCATGCTTCTATCACAACCCGGCTGAGAACAGCACTTCGTGATGCTCCACGAGTCTGAGGTCGTCGTGATCTAAAGTGTCTTTGGATGTGGATCCTGTGAAAATCGGGGCCTGAATGAAAAAGCCGACGTCGGGGAAAGCAGGACCCTTGGCGTGGACGCGGACACACCGAAGCGAACTAGCCGAGAGGCCGAGTGGGAAGGCGGCACTTGAGGATGTTAGCCGGTAGATGCCTATCGGAGCCTATCCTAGTAGTGTCCCGTGCTTAATGAAGGGACGGTCGGAAAGGGCTTCTGGCGGGCATAAAACACCAGGATAGTCAGTGCTAAGGTTTCGGAGATGGAGAAAGCTCGGGTGGCTCGCTGCGCCGAGTGCACATGAGCAGCATTGAGACAACGAAATTGGCATCGATGGGACTCGTGCATTCTTCGATACATTGTGCCCGAAGGACTACATGGCTCGAGACGGGACAGAGGATATCGATCGCGCGAGCAGGAGGGTGTGGTTTGGGAAACGGCCTCCTGGACACGAGCAATGAGTGAAACACGCTTATGTGTTCATGCGAATAAGCTGTAGTCGACGACGGATAACGATCTAACGGCAGCGCTGAATACTCCTTTGGCCTCTGCAAGCCGTCGCTCGTTTTCCGTGGCATCTGCGCCTCTCGTGGGCACGTTCATCGTGAGAACAAGGTCGACGTTCTTATCTGCGACACGGTAGAGGGCCAGCAGAATGTAGACGTCGTCTGCGGCGATGGCGTTGAACTTGGCAACTTTCTGTGTGCCGACGAGCACCGTGGGTGACGGCGTCGAATCTCCCCGGTCGTTCGGGAGCGTCGTTACGGATTGAATGGTAGAGCTGGTTGCATCGTTATCATGAGCAAGGGAGTCGAAGTGAAATCTGAGCTGATAGATCAGTCCATAGAGTACCGTTGTCGTTGGTCCGAACAGCGCACTTTGCAGCATCGGCCAGGATGCTTGGCGGGACACTCGAAAGGACTTCCAGAATGATGCTGATATCAGAAGTCGGGGACAGGAAAACCTCTTGGGTGTCTGGTATCTGACGTAGTTCCCTGCATGTCTGAGTTTGCTATCGGATATCATGTTACTGGGACATATGGGCGTACGAAGCATCAATAAGGGCAGTTGGTAGGCTGGCGGTGATCGCACCGCCGAAGAGGTCTCGCGTCGACGACATGAGCAGCTTAGGTGCGCAAAAATGAGAAGCTGCCTTTTATCCTCCGAGGTGGTCCAGAGCCAACATGAGTCTTCCGAGCGATGACGACTCGAACTGCACGACACCAGGATAGTCACAGTCAAACAGTAGTCAAACTCGCAGAAGCGGCACCGGAGCGAAGCGGCACGTGACTTGTTGACGACGCGTTGAAGCCACCGTGATCATCGTGAACTTGAACGAGCCGAGTAGTGCATCCTTGTACTGTCCCTGTGCAGTCATCGTTCTCCGCTATGGCCTTTAATCCCGGAATGTCATCGGGGCGGCGCCCTACAGCGAAGCCATATCCTGAACTTTACGGACACACCCGGACTGTGTTACCTATGCCAACCCCTCTTGCGAAGCCTACAAGCACGCGATTGTCTCTCGCTGGGCCCACTAAGCGCGGCAGCATGCTTCCACCACCAGCTCCGCCGTCGTCAGGCTTAAGGCAGTCCGTATATGGACAGAATATGAACCCTTTACTTGCAAGCGCATCGAAGGCAGCTCTTGGGCGTACTCCGATGAGGTGCGCGACCTTCCAGTTATGTAGATTGTGATCCTCATGGAGAGTACCCGGTAGCCAGCGAAGGGGTTCAATGTGGCAAGGTGTTATGGCCACACCTGCTCCTCCGGCGCTGACAGCGAGGGATCCGCGATCACTTCGCGATCGGCCTTTTCAAGCGGAAATACGCAAGGACATAGCCGCGTGGTTAACAGAAACGGGATGGACGTGCGCACCGCAGACGCTCAACAATATCACTGCAAAAGACTTCCGCATAATTTTTCAGCATCTCATTCTGCTTTTAGACCCAAATTATCCATTCGACCCGAACGTCCGTCTGGAGGACGATTTCGTACCCGCACTCAAATGCATTCAATACCCCTTCGTTAACCAACTGGACAGTAAGTGGCTAGTTACGCCCGCGAGCATGCATGCATGGCCATTTCTTCTCGGTGTATTACACTGGCTGGTGGAGGAAGGAAAGGTGCGTTGTGCTCTCTATCCCCTCAATCTGGTGCACTGGGCACGTCTGGGCTGCCTCGTGCCTACCCGTTCGACAAGCAGATGTATCCACCCAGCGAGATGGTCACACTACCTTTCATGACCTACACCGTATCCAATACGTGGGTGCTCGGCTTGCCTGGTTAGTAGCCTTGGGTGAGCTCTGGGTAACGATCGTCGTAGGACAACTTATGTAGCGGGTGTTTACGCATTTGTAGAGACGGATGCTGGCGATTTCTACGCTCATGTTTTGGATGCTACTTGAATAGGACATTGTGGCTCTTTCCGTGTGCAAGCTACTTGCGGGTCGCGAGAGCGGATCTCCTCGCACTTATCGGGCATGTTGAAGGCTTTACTAATCGCAACTTAGGGTCGACTCAATCACGTTGAGAGCCAACATCCCACACTTCAAGACCCATCTGCAGTACCAGAGGAATTTGAAGATTCTAACTCTCATCGTGCTCTTGCGACGGATTACCTGGTTAACGCGTACGATGTGTTTCTGAACGGTTCCGACGTCTTTGACGATCAGAAGCGCGCCCTGGAGGATCGGTATGGTAGGCTTTGGCTCCTAATTCTGTTCGTGTTAAATCTTATGACTTCTAAAACTGCTTGTAGACCTGAAGAAGAGACGCGTAGTCGCAGAGTCTGCGGAGCTGAAGGGCGAAATAAAACAAGCGAAGGCTGAGCTAAAAAAAATCCAGTCAATTCCAGTGCGCTCTTCTTTTCCTGAGATGATGTTCCTTAAATCCCAACAGTAGTTCGCAGCACCCCATCGTGCAATTGCAATCCGACAATGATAATCTCAAGCGTGACCGTGAGAAATATCAGGATGTCATGCGAAGATGGGAGTCTCGCAAAAAGAATCTCATCGATACTATCGCGAGGGAGAAAGTTGAATTAGAGAAATGGAGTGCGCTCCGTTTTCTCCTTCTTGAAAAGGTCTTGACCGAGTTTCACAGACACACAGCTAGAGAAGCTGCAGATGGAGGACGAAGAGCTGGCCAAAATCGTCAAGGAGCAAGACCTGACACCCGAAGAAGTCATCCGAATGAATAACGAATATGAGCACCTAACGCGTAGTCTCGAAGATCTCAAGGTGAAGCTTGCCGAATCACGGAAAATCCTTTCTACCCTCGAAGTCACTTTGGCCAACCGCGTCGCGTCGACCGAGGAAGCTATCGACACCTATAACAGATGGCTCGGACAACTCGGCTTCTTCCCGTCACTCCCTACACCATTCGATGGCATGGATCTTGGTTTGTCGTTGAACCCTGCTGCTTCTAGTCCACAGGGTCTTTTGCGCGGCTTGAACATGCAGGACGAAATATGCCCAACTCTCAGCTCCATTGCGAAATCCAAACGTTCGGAACGGGCTAGCGTTGTGAGCGAACGTGACACGCTCAATCACGAACTCGACCAGCTCGCCGTAGAGTGCGAGAACCTCGAAGTAGAGGTCGCTACTGTTGAGAAGCACTATCTTGCGAAAGAGGACGAAGCCATCGAGCTGCGCGATGTGAGTCCAGCGGCTGTTCTTTGCAGGCGTTCTGTACCAAACAACGAATCCATCACACACAGGCTGCTCAACAGGAACTGCTCATCAGCAGTGACGAAGCGTCGCGGTTAGAGGCAAAGATCGCAGGGGCACGAAGCGCTGCTCGTCAGAATGGCCTAGGTGTCAAACAGCACCTACAGGCAGTTGAGATAGCGTACGCGGCCTTTTCACGTCGTTCGTCATCTGCTCTCCTGACCCCTTTGACGTCCCTTTCAGGTACCGGGAACAGGTCGAGAAGTTTGCGAAAATTCGCGACGCAACAGCACGAGCGATTCTGAAGAACGCTAAGGATATTGCAGTTTTCAAAGACGAGGTGTCTCAGCAGCTGCACTACGTCCAGGAATTCGCAGAGACCAATTGACGTTTCGTCCAGGAATGGTTTGTATATCCTTTACGAACCTTGCACCTTGCTTTGCTTTTTTATTGATATGTATGGCTCTGATATCCGCCTATCTTGCTTTCTGCGCATTGCCACGAATCTTTTCACCGCGATTAAGGTCTCTTCCCTCATGTGGTGGGACATACTGAGGCAATTATGCAATGCAAGATCTCGGTAAGGTCCCGTCGCGTACGGTTTCACCACAATAGCAGGCAGCACTTTTCCGTCCGGATCACCGAGGCGAAGACTGTTTCCTACTTCGAGTTTCAAGTCTCGAGGGTGTGCCTTGGCCCCATGCGGTCATGCTACGACCTACACTGCAGCAATGCCGACCAACAAGGGCGTCACGCTTCATTCTTACAGTAGCAGCCTGAATGTTCAAATGACGGGACAATCGTTTGGCGGCCAAAAAGCGGCATGCCTGCCCACCGATTGCTTAGGATACGACCCTGAGTCGCTGAATTGATGGAACGAAATCTTCACAGCACCGAGAATACGGAATCAATTTCGATAAAACTAGGGAAAACGCTTTCCGAGGGTTACGCTCAGCTCTTGAAGAGCAAAGTGCTCCGATGTAACGCGGCAGCGCACCCAGATGTCAACGACTGCCATCCTTGACATGTTGACATGCGGACACCAATACGCCTGCTGGTGGCACCCCTAACTGACTGAGCAGCCTGATCGCGCCTTAAGCGACCGGGTTTCCGAGTAGACCACCGAGTTGTGAAGAGTTAGTTGCTCGTTGCACAACGCTTGTACTACATGTGACATTCGCCGCCTACTACCGTAGTACCGGCCCCGGGCCGGTAAGAAGGGCTATAGGAGCTGCGAACAACTCCAGCAGCTCAATCATGATATCTCCTCCCATTCGTTCGGTATTCGAACCCATATCATGCGTCAGCGAGCAGTCGCATCTAGACGTTAATTACGATACAATGAATCGGGAGTCCTGGCTGGGGTCGAGAATCAGCGAGAGACACAGGGCTCCACGTTGTCCCTCCACTATCCCTGCTTCGCGCTGCCTACGATTTGCAAGTCCATATCCTTTCGCAGAGGATGAAACTCAGTGCAATTTGCAGCTATTAGTTTGTGAAAGCAGTTACTGAAACCAAAGCTCTGGCGTGATCTTACAGGGGTCAGTTGTTTGTGCGGGCACTGGTGGCAGACTTTGACGTCGAGGCAGTGATGGAGGGCCTCATGGGACTCGGACGTGCACCGATGTCGCCGCGAATTGTTCCTTCAACCTACCATGGTCATTAACCTGACTGCCAACCTCGACGGTAGCCAACCTCTTCGGTGATCCTTGACCATGTGCACTCCATGATTGTCTGGGAACGCAGATCTCGGATTCTGTGGACGATAGCTGGTTGTGCCCTGGGGCGTGAGCGTGGTAAGGGCGTGTCCTGCTGGTCCGTCATCGCATCCACTGTCCTCCCCAAGCCCTCTTCCACGGGAACGGGACCGTGTTCTTTACCAGCAGGCCGGTGACGGATAATAGAATCGGCGCATGGGAATGCGTCACATGTAATATCGGCGTGCGAGGCGCGCATATTTTTGCTGTCTCCATCCTCCCTTTCGACTAGCGCTCCTTGCGGCATGATGGTAGGCGTTGGAATATAGAGTGTAAGTTTTCCCCCCAAAGTAGCAGCACAATATCAGCAGCGTAGCCATGATCCTGACGTCTGTCCTGTTTGATGGACACCTATCGGTATGGTTTCGAAGGAGAGCAGGTTGTGCGATCCGTTTCCGGAGGCTCGCAGGCGCTGCCCGAAATGCTCAGGCATCCCTCATCTCGGTAAGGATCTTACCATTTGCACCGATACAGTACGATGAGAAATGTCTACCTTTCAAGAAGACTTCCCGAGGCGGCCCGAATTGCGTGTGTTCACATCCACCTTTCCCTAGCCAGGGGTTTGGCGCACCTTACTCGCCGACGGCCGCCAGTTCCTCTTTCGCGCTAGTTCTCGTTGCGCCTAGGTTGTACCTTTTTCGCACTGTGAGATTCTCGCGTGGAGACACCCTCCTGGACATAAGAGGCGGATGTGCGCCTGCTCATAGTCCGTAGACCACCCCATCTCCCTCTGCGTCTCCCGCCGCTCTCTGCTCGCGGTCAACTTTATTCCTTCCCTTGACAACGCATCTGCGACTGTTCACATGTCTACGCTCCCCGAACCTGCTGTCCCGGCCTACGAAGCCGCAGAGAAGGGAACTCTGGAGATCGTTGCACCCGCCGCCGTCTATAACCTCAGCGCGAAGGATGAGAAGAAGTTGCTCGGCGTCGAGAAGGCGGTTCCGGGAAACGTACAAGGGTGGGAGAAGATGTCTGCACCCAAAGGCGCGAAGAAGAAGAAGGTCCCTAAGCGGGTTCTGTGGGTACTATGGTTCAATACCTATCGGTGAGTTAACGGTGTCACCATCATCCTCGACCATCTATTCTAACCTTTCCCGCCCAGAAAACTGTTCACGTTCACTTTCACGCTGAATATGATTGGTATTGGACTTGCAGCTTCCGGCCACTTCCCGTACGCAATCAAGTTCACCGGCGCCATGGTTCTCGGCAACCTGTCATTTGCCATCCTCATGCGTAACGAGGTGTTCGGCCGCATACTCTACCTCTTCGTGAACACGTTTTTCGCTAAAGTGCGTAGTTGTCACATATGTTCTCTTCAATTCTGACACAGGCCATAGTGGACGCCGCTCTGGTGGCGCTTAGGTTGCACATCCGTACTACAGGCGAGTACCAATAGGGAGACTTGGCAGCCATCTGAACCCGCGTCTTGTGCAGCACTTAGGGGGAATACACAGCGGCTGCGCCCTTTCGGGAGTGTGCTGGCTGGTTCTCAAGGTCGTCAACCATTTCCGCGCCCACGCAGTGACACACGACTCCATTCTCGCTGTCGGTGTCGCGACGAATGTGGCTGTTCTCATAAGTGCATTCAGTGCCATCCCCTGGGTCCGGAACACTCACCATAAGTGCGTCAGCCCCTCACGCTGTCTGTTGGATTTCTTAACCCTCTGTAGTGTCTTCGAACGTCATCATCGTTTCGTCGGTTGGTCTGGTCTTATACTTACTTGTCAGTACTCTTGAGTCTCCGTTGTCAACTCACTGACTAAAGCCGATTTTCAGGGGTGTTCGTGATTCTTGGGGACGTATGGGACATCAACACGCAGAAGTGGGATCTGAGCGGCAGGCATGTCCTCGTCCAACAAGATTTCTGGTTCGTAATGGCTATGACTGTTTTGTGAGTAGGGGTCTGTCGTTGGCTTCGTATTTACACTGACAGAACTCAGTATTCTGTTGCCTTGGGTTTGTGTTCGCGAGGTTCCCGTCGACATCGAATTGCCGTCTCCGAAGGTGGCTATTCTCCGCTTCCGTCGCGGCATGCAACAGGGCCTCCTCGCTCGCATCAGTCGTTCGTCAATTATGGAGTATCACGCGTTTGGTATCATCTCGTACGTGCCCGCCACGTTACAAGCTACCTAGCTTGCTCACCTCGAAGTCAGGGAGGGCACGCATGCCAAGTACCACTATCTCATTTGCGGCGTACAAGGTGTGTAATTTCAAGTTCTTCCGTGCTTGATTTTTCTCATGGCAGCACCTGCAGGCGACTTCACACGTAGCCTGGTAAACGACCCGCCACGGACAATCTGGACGCGTGAGCTCAAGGTGGGTGGGTCGTTCACGCGCGGCGCTCCGAGTCCCACTAAGGGTTGCCTACCAGTTTGCTGGCGTGTCGAACACTTCCACGCTCTACACCCGTGGCATCCGCGTATGCACCGGCACTGGTTTGGGCGCCGCACTCTCGACTTGCCTCCAATCACCGAATTGGTGGGTACATCCTTCCACATTGGGCATTGTTGTCCTCGAGTCCTGACGGAAACTTCTCCTCGCAGGTTCCTCATCTGGATTGGTCTGTCTACTCTTATCTTGCCGTTCTAGGGCCGTGGTGCTCAAGCGTGACGTCAAATAGGTTCTGACCAGGAGAAGACGTTCGGACCGACGATCAACGGCCTCATCCAACGCCATCTAGGTCCTGAGCGTTACATCCTTTGGGACTCTAAGGCTCGTGGTGGTCGTCCTGACACGATGAAAATCCTCAAGGAAGTCTACAAGTCGTGGAACGCTGAAGGTAAAGACAAGCGCTTCTCTTGTTAACGCGAATCATCTATGACATCTTTAGTCGTGTTCATTACCTCGAACTACATCGGTAACTCCGAAATCATGCAGGGTTGCAAGGAAGCTGGCATTCCCGCATTCGGGACTCTGTGGGATTTTGTAAGTGCACATTATCTTCGTGTTGGATAGTGTTGACCTACATCTTTCTGCAGTGAGGACGAGATGGCGATGACACGGCTTCCTTGGTTCTCGCAGCGCACGCACACTCTAGACAGCATACTTACGTGTATAGCCTTCGCCCATGTCCAGCACCCCCCCTTGGTCGTTTCGTGATGCTTGAACACGCTTTATCCCGTCCATGACGGCCAATTTTCTCATGTTCCTCACGGTTATGACTTGAATGTATCCATACGCTACTAGAACGCTAATGGTGCCGCGGTGCACCCCGGGGTTTCATGGGAGAATCTTGCCAGATGTCGAAAGATCTCGACGTCGACGGTGGAGACTGGCGACTGACGATGAGAATGCCGAGCACGTTCAGCGGGAAGATCGGTGCACAACGGGAAGTGCGAACTCGGAGCGCAGCAAGAAGGAAGCACAACATTGGACCATCGCCCATTTGCCCAGGAACTCCGCAAAAGCAGCCGAATCGTCGGCGGGTAATACGGTACCGGAGCGGCGTGAGAGCGTTTAAGGAACCGAGGACGCGAACCAGGTGCTTTGAGCGCCGATAGAGTTCACGCCGCTGCGGACGAGGAAGGAAATGCCCGAAATGGCATACTTTGGATGAACCGAAAACCGCACGCAATACCGGTACGAGCAGTTCCAAGACAGTCGTGAGGCATCGGATAGGTGTGGGTGAAGGGAGGTGTCGCATTCAACAAACGGGTAGAGGACGATGACAACAGCAAAGAAAGCACAGTAAGGCGAAATAAGAAAATACCGTATCATTACGATCAGGCATCAAAGCACTCTGAAGAAGAGACACTGGAGCTCTAAGAGAGCTGCTGACGAATGTAATCTTCCAGAATCTCGCCTCGCTTTCCCATCCAGTTCCACCTACGGCCTGGACGGATGAAAGTATTGGCTTGGAGACGCACGCCCCGGCGCGCCAGCTCGATAACGATACGTGCCACATTGTGAGTATCCTAAGGTAGCGTAAGGGCCGTTCCAGACTATTCGAACGTCAGTCTGGACGCACATCAATCCCAGAGTGCTCTCTGCCTTCAAATTTGGAAAGGTGGAGGAGCTTGAGTTGCATAGCAATATTTGGCGACAAACGACGCAAGAATGGGCTCTGCATGACGACATTTAGGAGACGTGTGCGAGATATCTAATTGGTCCTACCCTCTGGCTGCGAGAATCATTCTGCGTTGCATCACACCATGTCAAGACTGTCTGACGAACGTCAACGATCTGGCCCTCAAGCCAGTATGGCATTCGAATCTGTTCAGAAAGGATAAGCCGGTCGGTGGTCATGAGCATTAAACACACCTTTGAAATGAAACACTGCTTCACCACAAAATCGCGAATGTCGAAGGGACCGTCAGTACACCAGCAAAACCGAACCAGCCGCTCGCCTGTAGACGGACGGATGAGTCCGTGCTCGGCTAAGAATGATGAGAATTGTGAGAGAACGAGTGGGAATGTGGGAGCAGTGTCAATTTGCGCCTACAGACCGAGTGCGGAGAGACATATCGCTTAAGGCTCGCTGTGTACATTTAAGGAAGCAATGAAGACTTACTTGGGTAATACCAGTGAGCTGGGTGCAGAAAGGGCTAAGCTTCGGTCGCCATGTTGGCCGCACGAAACTTCTGAATTGTCCAGCAACTTCAAGTGTGCTCGCAAGCCCGTTCTGATCTCTGTCTTTCCACTTGAGCAGGAGCACTGGCCACTCCTAGGTGTTGTAGTGAGATGGTGGTCAGCGGCAGATGCTGTTTGCGACGCACAATGATCTCATTCGGGTAATCAAAATCACTCCCGGGCATACACGTTGCTTCAACATCTAGAACAAGAAACGCGTCGAAAAGCTGACGACTTGGAACAGGGTGGCTAGCATCGACCGTCGTGGCGGCAGACCGAGTCAGTCCAACCGTGGAAGTAGTCGGAACGCTGAGAATGGCTTGGGACGGCGTCTGGAAGTGGACAAAAGGCGTTCTAGTAACAGATACCATCCTGGAAAAGAGGGTAGGCGTGGCAGGTCGTGGTGTAGTCTTGGTGGGTAAATTGCGGGTACGAAAAGGAAGTTGGACGCATCGAACAGCTGCCGTGAGGGAGAACAGCCAGGACAGAAAAAGAAGTAGTAGAAAGACTGTCCTGCCAGCCCTCCAACCGGCCCTAAGCCTGGCAAAGATGGTGGAGGAAGGTGAAGATACCGAACCGCGCTACATAACATTACAGGCGCTCAAGCTGATCACGCTCCGCCCGATTGACAGAATTTCCGGCCACGTGGCTTTCTCGGATCTTTGCTAGCATCGGAACTTCTCCGCCCAAGCCCTCGCCGAAGGCCCTTGCCGCTCGCGACTCGGTCTCAGCATCCGTTTTCCCCCGCAATGTCATTACACCGCGGGGACGACCTCGAAGACGACTTCATTCCGGACGATACCGTTGCGCTGTCGGACAGCGAGGGAAACGCCGAAGGCCATACACACGATATCGAACAATTGCTTAGTGCGGATGAAGAATACGCAGCCGCCGCGAAGTCGCAAAGTGACGGAATTAGCGATAAGAAACGGAAAAGGCGAGAGAAACACAAAGAGAAGAAAGCAAAGGTGTGTCTTTTACTTTCACCGTCCTGCGGTCTTGCTGCCCTCCTTTCCGCAGCGGCGCAAATTGGAAGAGAGCGCAGAGAGCGCAGAGGCCGATTACATCGCTGCACGATCTCCAGCAGCGCTTGCAGAATACCTCTCTTCTGCGCAAGCAAAATCACTGTCCAGGCTCTCCACGTTAGAACTCCAAGACAGGGCGATACCAGGCATGTACGCCTTCTTCCTGTTGGTGGAAGGCACTCTTAGGTTGACTTCCAGGTAGAGAACTCCCTTGCCGACACGACGCAATGGAAGGGGTTGAGAACGTTGGACCGGTTGGAGGACTTTATCATCAGCGGTGCGTCTCTATCTTAAGTTACTCGCTACACCTTGCTCACCGCGCGCAGCCGTGCCTTCACTGCATACCCGGCTATCGCAGAGAACTAAGTCGCCAGGTTCGCCCACATTATTGTTCATCACTGGAGCAGCCTTACGCGTCACGGATGTCACGCGCGTTCTGCGGAGCAAGAAACTTCGTGGGGAAAAAGGTGGAGAAGTCGCTAAACTCTTCGCAAAGCACTTCAAGCTGCAAGAACATGTTGCATACCTCAAGAAGACCAAAGTAGGCTCTGCTGTTGGCACTCCGAGTAGAATAGGCAAGCTGCTATGTGATACTGGTGCGTTCACCGTCCCGCCATTCTCGGCTGGAATACCGACTTACCTCCCGGTCTTTCGTAGATGCCCTGACTGTTTCCGCCCTCTCGCATATCGTTCTTGACATCAGCTATCAAGACGCCAAGAAGCGCAACCTTCTTGACATACCCGAGACTAGGGACGAGGTTTTCAAGACCGTGCTCGCAGCTCCCCTAGTTTTGGAAGGCATTAAGTCCGGAAAAATACAAGTTGTGTTATTTTAGATGCATAACGCTGTTCACTCCATACTTAGTTCTCGGCCTCCACGAGCGCTGTAATAACCGCAGTGCCTTGTTGTACTGTGGACAATTAACTGAACTCTTCCGCGCCACGGAAGTAGCAAAGCTGGTTTTACCTGTCTTTTTACGCAAGCGATGTCTGCCGTGGTTCACTTGCTAAATTCACCTTTATCGACTTGGGCGTCGAGAATCAAATATTTGCGTTTGCTCTGTGCTTCCTGGGGGTTTTCGAGGTTGCTGTGCGCGGAACGCAGTTAGGCCCTGGAAACGAATACAACTTCACTTGGTATGTCACTGGACAGTGACGAATTACAAGCGATAAAAGTTCGAGCGAGGGATTCTATGAGCGGAGTGAAAGGATGATGCATAGATTGCAGAACGGATAAGAGAGCTGCTTAGATGACAGCACTTGGGCCGGCACACTCCTGACGACGAAAATGAGGTCCGACGAAGGGCCGCTGAGGACGCGATCACGGGCCACGTCGAAACGCGTCGTCGACACTGTGGAAGGGCCTACTAGGTCTGTGCCTACTCCTTTACTTTGCCGCTGGCATTCCAGATGAGCGCACTAACCCTACCTCTTCACCGGAATACCTTCCAGCAGGCTTGGACACAGACATACAGGAAGACGCTGCATACTACCGCATCTATATATTCGGGTCATAATAAGGTACGACGTTCTCCTCTTGCATGGGATTCTGAGATCGAAGGACGGGACAGTGGTCAAAGATCAAGGGTACTAAGGGTGTAAATGATGCAGAGAAGGGTAGAGCATTTAGTCAAGTAACTAAAGTGTGTTTTTTTACGCCCAACTGGTTAGGATTCTGACTTCCTTGCCTCCACAGGATATTGTCGTGGCAGTGCGCAGTGCGTACCCCACACATGCTCTCTCCCTGTCTGCCTAATGCACGGAAATAGCCAACGGTTCAACAGACACCAGCACGAATTTGGCACTTGCCCAAGCCCTACAGCGTGCAAAGAAACTTAGTGTGCCTAAGACGACCATCGAGAGGGCCCTCGCGAAGGTGCGTTCTACTGCGAGCTGGCGGTATGCTCTTGGCTTACACTTCCTAGGCTAGCGGGGAGAAGGCTGGAGGGGCACAGTCGACAGTATTCGAGGCGATTGCACATGGCACGGTGGGCATTATGGTGTAGGTATGCGCTCGTTCTGCACCGGCCGGGAATTCACATCCTGCCCCAGCGAAAGCCTGACGGACAACTTGCGACGGACGGTTGCCTACGTCAACGATGTCTTGAATAGTCATAAGTATGTCTTCTACATCCCTCGTCATACATCATACACGGCGCTTCAACCAATGTGTTACAGGCCTAAGGGCTGTGCGCGTGCGGGCAAAGTCGACTATTTGTTTGACCGAAAGGGCATCGTTCGAGTGAACATCGAATGCCCTGCGGACGATGATTTAACTCTCAAGATCGTCGAGGATGCAATCTCGGAAGAGGCAGAGGACTTCAACACCGAACCAAATGATTCGGGTACTGGTACAGTACTGGAGGTTCGATCTCCACACGCCATCCTCTCTTCCTGCTTATATTCTTTTATGCCGTTGCAGTTTATCTGTCCACCCGCATCGCTGTCAAGGGTGACGAAAGCAGCCACTCACAGCGAGGAGGCTACTCTGCTCACGAGCGAACTTGTCTGGCGACCAAAGGAGCCGGTCGAGGTAGATGAGGAGATAGAAAGCAGCGTCGCAGAGCTTGTGGAGAAACTTGATGACCTCGATGACACTTTGCGGGTGTGGACCAGCCTGGATAGGTAGGCTGACGGAGATGTATAGAAACGGCCGGATTATGTCGATATACTATACAGCGCGTTACTCGTAAAGTGAACATGGCCGTGGAAACCGTCATACGGTAACTTTCTTTGCTCGCAGGACCCTGGGAGGCGTGGCAAGCAGCTAGAAAACTATTTGAAGTTCTTGTTGAGACGCGCGAGGTGGAAGTTGATTGCTGGTGCGTGCTGCCTGTGCTGGGGCGGCTAAAGAAACGGACAGGTCAAACCAAGCTTAGAAGGAAATAGGCATAGTAGGCGCACCAGCGTACGCATGCAGTTAAAAAGAGCTTCCGCGCTGCCAGCGCAGGGACCAGTGGACATGACGTCCGATGTAGCAGCCCAACATCCGAGCATGCTGGCTAGTTGGATCGCACACGGTTGCTCCAAAGACCCTAATACACGTTTAGTGACGTGCAAATAGTGCCACAAGAGACATAATTCACTTCTGCGCGCCCGAACCTTGAGTTTTTTGATATGCATGGCGTCCTTGCCGGTGTGAGGGTCGAGCGACGAGAGTGCGCCAGCTTACCTGTCACTCGCGCGTGAGGCGCATTCTCACGCTCGTTTCGCTCTCGACGTCCACCACGACTCGGCCATGAACGGCACAGCGCTGGCGACCTCAACCCCGCCGCCTACAAACGGAAGTGTCCCCAACGGGAGTATTGCGTCCGCTAACCACGATGGCTACAGCTCGCTCAGGTTCTCTGGCGGCTTGATCCTGCCCCCGCCCGAGGTCAAATGTGCGTCCTAATCTCATTCACTCCTAGCTGGCCCGCTGACAGCCACACTTTTTGCAGCCATAATCGACCGTACGGCGACATTTGTCGCGCGCTCCGCCAACCCGCCGCTGTTCGAGGATAAGATCCGCGAGAACCAGCGTTCGGACCCCAAGTTCTCGTTCCTCAACCCCGCCGACCCTTATCATGCTTACTACAGGCATCGGGTGGACAAGGTGACGCGCGGAGAGGTGGACGAGGAGGCGACGCCATCCAAAGATGCTTCTGTGGCACCAGAAGATGGTAAACCGGCTGTCGTGGAAGACATCGGGACCGAGCCGCCGCCTGCCGAGTTCATTCTCAGCGTTCATAATGTCACGGCTCATGACTTGTGCGTCGTCATCGCCTGTCCCTATAGAATTTTCTAATCCAATGTCTCTCCTAGGGATATTATGAAGCTTGCCGCACTCTTTGCGGCGCAGCGCGGCCGACCATTCCTCGCGTCACTCGCGGCAAAAGAGGGTCGGAACTACCAGTTCGAGTTCCTCAAGCCGACGCACTCACTCTTCGGTTACTTTAACCAGCTTATCGAGCAGTACCAAAAGGTCTTGTTTCCCGCGCCTGCAATGCTCGAACGTGTCAAGGTGCGCGCGCAGAGTGGCAGCAAGTGGGCGATGCTCGATGAGGCGCGGAGTCACGCAACGTGGGAGCGCAAGAAGCGCGAACGCGAGAAGAAGCGAGAAGATGATCAAGAGGCAGAGCGGGGTATGTTTTCAGTGCTCCTTTGGTAGTGGCGCTGACGATTTTTGGCAGTTGCGTTCGCCGAGATTGATTGGCACGACTACGCCATCGTACAGACGATCGAGTTCACGGCCGCCGACGCGAATGCGGAACTACCACTACCGATGACCGTGCAAGAGGTGGAAAGCATGACGCTCGCGCAGAAGCGCATGGCTGCGATGATCATGGAGACCACCGCGGAGGATGTCGAGGCGCACCGAACGAAGCAGGCCGCAGCCGAGGCCGAGGCTGCTGCGGCCGTTGGCAACGCTGGCGCGTCGGCCGAGTCAGAAGAGCATGTGATGGAAGTCAGCGACGACGAAGGCGAGGCAGGAGAACGCAAGCGTCGCGAGGAAGAGGAGCGCCAGCGCGAGCTCGAGCGTGCCAAGGCGATCCAGGCAAGCTCACTCCAGGCAGGCGGACCGATGAAGATCAGAACGGACTACGTTCCGAAGGGTACGCCGTCGTCTCTTCCCCTTCACGGTCGTAACTCTAACGGTGGTCATTCAGTCGGTCAGAAAAACAAGGTGGCTATGACCACTTGCAAAATTTGCGGTCAGCAAGTGCCGGTCAACGAACTGCAGGAGCACATGCGTATTGAACTGCTTGACCCGAAGTGGAAGGAGCAACGCGACGCTCTCGAGAGGCGCAAGGAGCAGACGTCGATGCTTCAGGCCGGCGCGGATGTCGTCGGGTCCCTCAACAACCTTGCGCGAACACGTGTCGACATCTTCGGCGCGGAGGCGGACGAAGAGCGGAGGAAGCGGGAGGAAGAAGAAGAGCGGGAGCGGCGCAAGGCACGCGAGAAGGTTGTCTGGGACGGCCACACGGCGACGAAGGCCGGGACGCTCGACAAGTATTCGACGAACGTCAACTTCGACGAGCAGATCGCGGCCATTCACCGCGCGAAAGGTCTCGGACCGTATGTTTAATGCCCTCCTGTCGACTTTCCATTCCTGACGAGGATTTTCTCTTCCAGACAAGACGTCAATGCGATCGGACCGGGTATCGGAACGGCGTCGGCGCCGCCGCCCATGGCAGTTCCGCTTCCCGCCGCGCTTCCCAACAAGCCTGTTGGCGCCGCGAACGAGCCTTCATACGCGGCCGCGACCGTGTCATCCGGCCCGCAGCCCGCGTCGATGTACCCCAACCAGCCCGCACCAGTAATGCTGCCGCCCTTGCACTACCAGGGCTTGGATGCCGCTCAGCCGTTCGGGTACCAGCCTCCGCCGGTGGGCATCCGTGGTCCCGCGCCGGCATTCAGCCCGCCCGGAGCGTCGGCGGCCGGTACACCGGTCGGCGCGGGCATGGTACGCAACGCGGACGAGATGGAAGACGGTGCCGACGATATCCCGCCCGCGAAGCGGCAGCGCGTCGCGAAGCTGCCGCACGGACAGTACTATCCAGAGCAGGACTGGATCAGCATGCACCCGCACCCGATCTCGCTGCGTGTGCAGTTACCGACCGACCCGTCGAAGCCGGAGAACAAGCTTGACGGCACGATCGTGACGATCCTGGGTCTGCCGGTCGAGTGGATGGTGTCGACGCTGCGCGAGAAACTCGTGCACGCGACCGGGACCGCGCTGGCGCCGGGCAAATTCCGGTTCGCGTACAATGGGCAGATGCTGACCAACCAGAACACGCTCGCGAGCTACAACCTCGAGGACGAGGATCTGCTGGTCGCGAGTGTGCAGGACCGGAAAAAGAAGTGACCTCGCCTGCGCAGCGCCCGTCGTGCGCGTGTGCCGGTGTGCCTCCCACGATGCTCTCGCTTCTTGTCCTGCTGCTCGATTGTCACGCATCTTGCCTGCGCCATGCCGTTCGTGCTTACGATGTTTATGGTAATATCCTTTCGCCGAGAGACGGCTTGCTGTGTCGTGTGCGCAGTCAGCGGACGTAATCATCGCTGCACATTTGTCGTGCGGGCAGGTGAGCGAGCGAGAATGGTTGAGCGCACTCACGGGCGCCGCGGGCACACGAGGGCGTAATGAGAATCAATCGGCGACACGCTTGGCTCGTGACAGGTGTCCAAGGTTAAAATAGACTCGTGCTCAGGAGGGGGAGCGGGGAAGTTGGGCGTGGGACAGCGGCGAAGTTGCAAGTGGCCCAGTGGCGTGTACGGAGAATCTGTGAAGTTTGCATGGGGGCAATGTGCTATTGTTACAGATGATTGGCATCGAGATGCAGGAGATGCGGACGGGGTAAGTAGCGAAAAGAGAGGGGAGAGACATGCGATAAGGAAATACGCGAGAGGGGGTTATCGTATGTGCAGGACAGGACGACCGGCGGCACGGAACCAAAGTAAAGAACCCAGAAGACAGATGCAAACTAGGACAAAACATGCGTAACACCTAGCTTTTCCAGCCCGAGAAAGTCGGAAATCGACAGCGCGCAGAGACGGGACGACGGGCTGTTCCTGAGACGCGAGCGTAGCATGGAAGAGCCGGGCTGTCGCGTGAACTGCCCGCTCTGCTCGCGGGCGGTGCTAGCTTGTGTCGTCTGATCAGAAACGCGCCCGGGAAACGCGCGCGCAAGCGCAGTCACCCCCCTACCGCACGTCCGACCAGGCGGGCACGGGCAGCGGGCGGCTACGCCAAGCCGCGACGAGCGGTGGCGATGCAGGCGGCACGTCTCTTGCGGGCGCCTGTACGTGTTCTGCGCCGGCGTCGGTAGACTGCGCGCGCGTGGGATCGCTCGTGGCGCGGCGCAGGCGGCCGCGCGGGCTCTGGTGCGGAGACTGGTCGAGGCTGGAGGCGGGGACGGGCACGGTGTCGCGCAGCCACTCTTCGTCGCGCTGGGAAGGTATTTTGGGCGGGAAGGAGCGGCGGAAGATGGAGCGCGGGGAGTGCAGGAGCGGGCTCGCGATCAGCGAGGGCGGGATGGGTGGAGGACGGGGGTCTGTCCGCAGGTGCGACTTGGCTGAGCGTGCGCGGAGGAGCGGCGGACGGTGAGGGGGCGATGGGCGCGGGGTGGTGGGGACGGGCATGGATGCACGGCGGGGGTTGAGGCCGATGAAGGCTTGAGCACGCTGCATCGGAGACGACGGGCGAGGAGTCGCGGGCGGGGTCGGGGAAGACGTCGTGGAAGACGTCGTGGCGGACGACGGCGACGACGACGACGACAGCGACAACGACGATGACGACGACGACGACGACGACGACGACGCAGGAGAAGCGATCGTTCGGGGGCAGGTAGGGACAGAGGCGGTATATATAACGCCGTCTTAGTCCTGAATCTTAGCAGATAATCCTGTGCGAGATCCTGAGACTAAGCCCGGCATCAGCTTCCTGCTTCCGGCCGCTCAACTGCCTCTTGTCCCGCGCAGCCAGTCTGCCTCGCTCCCCAAGACAACCCGCCGATCGGGTCCTGTCCCGGCTTCTGACAAAGAAATCCGTCCAAATGTGATCTCTGCTCTATTCCACGCAAAGTAGCTCAAAGTCCGTCCACCGTCTCAGATCCTCGGGGTCAAAATCACGCCCCTGCTCCTGTGCCACGCCTGTCGCACTTCGCGTCCAACCCCGCCTCCTGTGGCCACCGGCCCGCCCAAGGGCGCTAAAGCACGCGCTTGGCCACCAGCGCTAGGATGAGCACGATGAAAACCCCGATCGCCACGTCCAGCAGTAGCGGAGGCCGTGCGGACGGCGGCACCAGTGTGGGCCTCTGCATGTTCGTCGTGTTCGCCATCGCCGTCACCGCAGGGCGAGGTGGGGGTTGAGGCACCGGTAACGGCTGGGGTGGCGGCGGCGGCGAAGACGCGGACTCCGTTGTCGGTGCCGCTCGGACTTGTGCCGAGGGCTCACTTTGCGTTCGTGCTGGTGCAGGAGACGATTCCGTCGCCTTGGGTGCCTCGCCTTTGGGTGCCTCGCCGAGAGTATGGCCGCCCGAGTGCTCCGGTGGGTCTGGAAGGCTTTCTACGTTCGACTTGCCGCACCGCGGGCAGCACCAGTCTCGCGAGCTGTAGACGCATGTATGAGTACGTGATGATGCAGGTATAATCAAAACGCGAGAATAGTGCGGTGAAGCACCGGAGGGTGCGTAGGACACCGTAGTCATGCCAGCGGCGATGGCGCGGGGTCTTTCGGCGAAGAAGATCAAAAAAGGCGGACATACAGCGCTGCGAGTCGCTTGCGTTCAGAAGACGGTGTCTCAAGTGAGCCCACGCCCACTGCATCAGTGCCGCGCAATGGAAAGAACCCTTGTAGGCCGACAATGGCTGCACAGCGCGTTTCCTTCGTTAGCGGAGCTAGGATGGAGATGGTGACGCCTCGACGAACCGGTGCGCACGCCCCAAGCAGGCTGCCAGAGCTCTTCGTGATCTGAATGCAGCGTCAGCACCGTCTCTCGTGCTTAATAGTCACCGATTACGCACAGTTTGTGAAGCTGATGCAAATCTGCGGGATCCGCCCTCAGACTGGACCGCATCTGGAGCGCAAGTGCGGGCGCACCTTCGTGTTGAGTTCGAAACGACCACTGGGCGTAAGCATCATGATGCTCGGCGGTCGGAATGGATATTCGGCAGGAAGAACGATGCGGAAGTGGTACAGTCCGCCTTCAAAGTCTGTATCCTTCGGTCCGCGGATCGTGCAATGCCATTCCTAAGAAGCACCGCGACTTTCATTTCAGCGCCCGATGCCTCCGGCTAGTGCAGGATGAGCGGGCCAGACTCACGAAGATGTCGTCCTGTCAGGCGCGTGAGAGCATGCGAGGCAGGCGTGAGCTGGAGGCGTACCTCGAGCGGCGCGGCAGAATAATCCGTGCTCGGGTCGTTTGCGAGCTCGCGCGCCTCTTGCATGATACGCTTCACCGCTGCATGCAAGGGCAACCGTCCCATAAGTCAGCCGCGCCGCCGCGACTCCGATACGTAGCTTGCGCGGCGCACCCGAGTTATTCCTGTTCAACGAGCGCGGAACAGCCATGTCGAGATCCGCAAGCTATTCTCTACAAAAAGGTGTCGTGGATGGGGGCAGCAGGCAAAAGGTGTGGTGACTTACGGGAACGTCGCGTTGCCGACGTGCGGGGGAGGCTGTGGCGGCTCCGACTGCGTCGGCGTCGACGTGTTCGACACGTGACGGGCACGCGACGAGCACGCGAGCACGCGTCGCGAGCACCGGGCTTCTCGTGGGTCTTCGGTATCGTCCGTCACGTCAACGACCTCTCCAACAGCATGTTCGGCGCGTTCAGACCCACGTCCTCCGTAAATTCCGGTCTACTCTGGTGCGCGGTTCTGCAAGTCTGGGTTGCGGGACCCTCTTAAGTGAATGTCGCAGGAAAGTTCCGTGGAAGATGTCCAGGACGCGGAAGGCCAACCACCGCGCGCGCCTAAAGGCTGTCGACGCCGTCATCGACGCTGTCCGGGAGAGCGGCATGGAGTGCAAGGCCCTCGTGCGTGTTTATCCTCTCTTCGCTCCCCACTTGGCTCATGCCGTTCGCAATCGTCTACAACAGGACAAGGCGCTCGCGCTGCCGAAGGAGCACGAGATGCATCCGCGCGACAAGTACACTATTTTCCATAGGCATAGTCCAGGGTACCGCAAAGGCTTCCACAAGGTGCCGAAATTCACCAGGGTGCGTGTGCGACGTTTTCGTCGTGGGCTCGCCGCTGACGCTACGTGCACCAGATCACACACCGAGTCAATCCTTTGGGCTTCTAGGCTCCCTTGGTCTCGTTCCTCTTGTATCTTCTACAGCTTTCCGTAATCTGCATCTCGCTGGCGATGGGACACGGCGCAGACGTTCTAGCATGGAGGTTTGATGCTCGATTGGCCTGCGGTGCCTGAGGTCGTTTTAGCCCATACGGATCGACCCTCTTCACTGCGAAAGAGCCGTCGACCCTGAATCTTCGGCATGCTCGGCGCGTCCGGTTGCAATACGTTGTCTGAAGCCGCTTCGAGACCGTGTCCTGTCTCGTAATGCCGCATGACGAGGATACTAATCACGTTCGGCCACCCCAGTATCCCTTTGGCCAGCATAGGGATGCGACAGTGTCGGACGTCTGGACTTGTTTGTGGCTAAACGCAGAGGCATTCTCGAACTTTCATCTCTTCTGCGGTTGCCGATCGCGGCTAGGTTCCGCCGCACTCGAAAGTTCACTCCTGCGAGAGGGAGGTCTCGGATTAAGGGTGTCTTATAAAATTGACCGTGACGAGACCGCCGGAGATCTGACACACTGCATCCGGCGGCTACTTGTGCTCATACAATGACCGTTGCGATAGGCACGCGACGCGACGCTGCGAAGATCGCCTCCCAGTCTTCGGTTTGTCAGACTCAGTTCTTACGAACCTGACTGACGAGAGTCAGCTCTCATGACGACCATTTCAACTCTATGTTTGGCCCATGGTCCAGCTGAATTTGCGGGTTTCATTCTGAGCATGAGCTACGTATGTCAGGGTCTGAGCATATGTACGTCTGAGATGCAATTGGGCACTGCCGAATAGTCGGTATTGAGGTATATGATACAATGTAAGGTACAGTGCTAGATGTGTCATTATATTCGGCGGTGATCGTCAGGCATCGCATCATCGGGAAGATGGAAGGTGCCAACTCGAAGACTACCCAAAGATTGAGAGACTTAGCAGCTATGCATCACCCTTTTCTGAGGGTCCCCCCGAAGACACGGAGTCCGCCGAGTCTCCGCGTGTTCTCCGCGCAAGGCCCGCCTCTGCCGCGCGGACAGCCGTTTCGAGGTCGAAGTGGAAGAACGGTGTGTCAAGCGCTGTGAGTGCCGCTTCGCTACCTTCGACGGGGCCGAACGCCGAACTTGGCGGGATCGACTTGCCCCCTTGCGCCGCTTCCGCATCGTCAACTACGGAGGACGACTCTGGCTGCCGATCGCGCAGCTCGTGATGATACGTGACGACGGGCGCGACTTCACGTGGGATAGAGGACAGTGGCGCGCCTGTGCCGAAGCCGCCTGCGACGAGTGCGCGCCGGATCCAAGGGGAGAGGATGGTTGCGAAGTGGAACTCGATTTCCCTGTCTGCCCATCTTTCCACCTCGACACGGGTGTCGATCAGCGACTGAATGGCCGTCGTATCGATTTGCGTCCTGTGTGGTAATCGTCAGCAGGAAGTCAAGAGACGGCAGAGTAAAGGCTTACACCGCGGAGAAGTCCAGGACAATCGCGTGCAATAACGGTTTTCTGAGATTCTCCTCATACTCCGCTTGCGACCCGTGACGCGGGCCAGGATCGTTCCAGGGTCTGTCCACAAGCGGGACATTACTCATGTCCTTGCCGCGACGCGTATGTGTTTTGACGTGATCGACAAGCACCTCGTTCGTAATCGAGACGTTAGGATAGAGATAGCTCTCCTCAAAGCGGTACACGATGACGCCGGGAGGGGGTGGATTGACTTCAACCTGCGGGTTGAGAACCTTGTTCGGACGTAGAGGTACGAAGACTTCGCGCGATGATGAGGCGGGGCCCTGAGAGTGTACACGCACACGACCGAGGAAGTAGCCACGCGGGTGTGCGACACGGATGAGCATCAGGGCTGCGCTGACGGAGATCGAGACGTAGATGCCGTTTTCGATCGTCGAGAAGACGGTGACGAGGACGGCAGCGGCCCAGATGAGAAACTCGAGCGGCGAGATGCGCCAGAAACCGTAGACTTGATCCGGCTTTGCGACGAGGTCAGCAACAGCATGGATGATGATTGCGGACAGTCCTGCGGTCGGGATCCAAAAGAATGCGGGTGTTAGGCCGTAAAGAGCAACGATGACGATGATGCCGCTGAGAATGCCAGCCAGGGGAGTGCGGACACCCGACTTGGATTTGAGGGCGGATCGGGAGAAAGAACCAGTCGCCGGGTACGCGTTGAACACCGAGCCAACGGTATTAGTAACGCCGATGGCGATGAGCTCCTGGTTGGGATCGATCTTGTAGCCGTTCCTGCGCCCGAACGCTGAGGACCGATCAGAATCTCAACATCGCAGCAGAGATATATATCGAGCTTACACTTCGAAATCGCGATGTGCTCGAGGAGCAAAATGATCGTCGCCACTGGGAGCTGAGGTGCGATGGCGCTAAGCAGCTCCCGGTTAATGGTCGGCGGGCCAACGTGGCGGAAGCCAGAGGGGACTGTTTGTAAAATCTTGATCGGGTACGATCCTTGCGCAGTCCTGCGGTGTCGGCAGTAGAGCCAGGACGCGATAGTGAGGATAATGATGACGAAGGCGTTACGGAATACTGAGATGAAGAAAAATACCCGCGCTGGAATGATGTGAGGTATCGCTTAAGGAAAAAGTCACTTGTAGTCTCACCTCTTCTCGGGTAACGCTTCGCCAACCAGTCGCAGGTCATGCGGATGATATACAGGCAGACCAAGCCAGTCAAGCCGAAAGCGGCGTCAAGCTTCGTTATAGGCAAGCCTCTCAAAGTATTAATGATGACCCGGTAGGTCGCGGCACGGGTGCTAGGGAACATTCTGTAAGCCTCAGCCATTGCGTAGAATGAGGTCCGACTCACTCGAAGCCAGTGATACCCATAAGTCCGGGGACTTGACCAGCGGCGATGTTGATGGCAGAGCCCGTCATGAAGCCGCTGACGGCAGGTAAGGGAATGAGCTCGACGAGCCAACCCTGACGCAGTAAACCGATTCCAAGGACGATGAATCCAGCTATGAAGGCGACTGCCGTCGCAATTGTGGGCCCATCGAACTGATTAGGATGCCTTTGGTCGACGGCCTTAATAATTTGGGAGACAGTGAGCGACATAACCGCAACCGGACCGATGGAAACATCTTTAGACGTTGCAAAGAGCTGGGCCAAGAATGTAAATACGCGGAGAAAATTTTCTTGGATCAAGAACTCACACAATACACCATGACCCCGACGAATGCAGAATAGAGGCCATACTGCGGCTGCAAAGTCGCAATCTACAAAACGAGTCTTTGTCGCACCTATGAGACCACGGGGACAAACGGCGTACCTGTGCGTAAGACATACTCTGCGGAACGAGGACAATGCCGACCGTAAGCCCAGCAATGAGATCGCCGGTCAGCCAGCCAACATCTATTCTATTTCAGAGCCAGATTACTGCAAACATTCCGATACGCACTGTACCGAGATATCCATGAAAAAATGGGGAACAATCGCTTAACGTAGTTTGTCGCCTAGTTTAGCGTTAGACTAGCGGAATAGAGGCAAGTCGAGTGCCGCACAAGACTGCGAGGATTGCTCGTGACTTGCTGTACCCAATCCGCTGACGAGATCGTATACGGCTGGTCTTCCGGGTACGCGATGATCTGCTTCCCTAAGGATTTGGCCCGCTGTACAAAGGCCATCGTTGGGGGACGGAGGTGGGAGGACACCGGAGAGCGAAAGGTGTGAGAGATTGCCCTGAAGATATATGGCACGCAGTGCGGCCAAAGGGACCTTGGGTAAATGATGGATCGTGCAATACGTCTGGAGGATGTCGAGCTCCAGGGACGAAGTTCGATATTTTGGACCTCAAAGGAGTAGCGGGAGCGGCGTACCTCTGGTGACCTGCACTAGCCTGTAACTAGCTCGTTGGACAGATGCAAGAGGGAGAAAGAAGTTCAACATCGGATAGATGAAGCGTCTAAAAAGCGCGCGAGATCATCGGGGGGCACCGTATTGCTCAGCGTAGTCGGGGATGGCGAAGCCATTGCGCGCGACGCGGCCCAAATCACGCAATTGCCAGCTAGGTTGACGCTCTCCACCATGTCCATATTTGGAAATCGAACTTCTGAGTGACGTTTGTATGGATGTCGAAGACGCCATGTCCGCCCTCCCACCCTTGCGCAATCATTAGACAGCGATCGCAGTGCCGAGCGACAGCTGTATTTCGTCCCAGTGTCAGTGCATGCGTCTGGCTTTGAAAAGGCCTGGCTGAAGAGAGGAGAGAACGAATGGGCTGACTAGCAGCAGCAAACAGGACTCCGAACGGTCTCACGGAAACCCCTTGCGCTCCAGGAACCATACGTGTCCCAGCGCTTCTGCCGAGCTGCATCATAAACGCCGGAGCGGAGGGGTTTACCAGCGAAGGTTACAACGGTTTAGGCCTTTAAGCCTTGAGTCATGCGCCTGTCGCCCTCGGATGCTGGCTACGCCTGCGTCTATACAAACGATGCTTATCGGAGGAACAGGGAGGGAAAGGTAAGCACAGACTCGTGCGGTCCGGCAATTGCAAGGGCCAGCCGGAAAAGGTTGGCAATGGCGTACCGTATGTGCATCAGAGGTCAGACTCGATTTGAGCCCTGACCCGGCTGTCTTGCCCGCGCATAAGTGCGGCAACCTCTACGGGTACAGCATGGCATATCTGGCTCTCTTGCGGTTGTGCATGCGGCGCGAGTTGGTTGCAATCGTGGCATAGGCAGATGGATCATGGCATCCGTCGAGCGGCAAGTGCCACCGTCAGCCACGTGGTGATGCTCCCGACGATCAAGACGCGTCGGCCACTGCTCGTCCTGCAGCAGTCAGCGTTTAGGCGCAGCGCGTCGATTCACGTCTACCCCCTTCCTTCCAAAGTATTTCTCTGTAACGACCTACACGAGTCTTTGTAAATCTTCAACCCTAACTCTCCCTCTCAGCCCTCCTTCTTTCCCCGCAATTCCATAATCACCATGTCTGGAGGATTCTCCATACCCAAAGCAACGCCTCTCGTCGCCCCCGGTCATACCCGCCCCGTCACACATCTATCCTTCTCCCCACTTCAGGAAGATGGCACGTATATGCTTATCTCTGGCTGCAAGGATGGAAACCCCATGCTCCGCGATTGGACTGGAGATTGGATCGGAACCTTCATTGGCCATAAGGGTGCTGTCTGGAGCACCAAGCTCAGCCCAGACGAGTCCAGAGCAGCATCCGGAAGCGCAGATTTCACTGCGTGCGTGTTTATTTGCATGCACTTCCCGCTCGAAGCGCTCACGCGAGTGGTTGGCTCATCGTAGCAAGATCTGGAACACGTACGACGGCTCCGTACTTCACTCCTTCCCTCACAACCATATTGTCCGCTCTGTCGCGATCTCTCCGTCATGCCAGCACCTCCTAACAGGCGGACAAGAGAAGAAGACGCGTATTTTCGACCTCGGTCGGCCTGATGCTGAACCAGAGTTCTTGCTCACCGAGGGCGCCACGACGTCGCACGACGGCACCGTCAAGAGCGTGGTGTGGGTTGGCGAACATACTGGCGTTACCGCGGGCGAGGATGGTTTCATAAAGTGCGTTTTCTGCTGCGTCGCCGTTTGTGATGTGTACTGACGTGGCTATCTGTGCGCTATCAGGTGGTGGGACCTCCGCACTCGCAAGCTCACGACGAGCATCAACTTTAACGCGCCAGTCACGTCGATGGAGCTTTCACAACAAACCAATCGACTTGTCGTCACGTCCGGAAAAACTGTCTCCTTTATCCCCGCGCTTCCTACCGGCGCATCAACGCATCGCCTCCAGTTGCCATACGCCCCGTCGTGCGCGTCCATCCATCCAATCTTCCAGGACAGGTTTGTAACGGGGAGCACGACGGACGAATGGGTTCGCGTACACGCGCTTGACGGTGAGGAACGAGAGGTCTTGAAAGGCCATCATGGGCCCGTACATTGTATTGAGTACAGCCCTGATGGGGAGATGTACGCCAGTGGGAGCGGTGAGTCCTGGCTTCCTGTGGTCTTGCGCAGCCCCGCTAACGGCTGTCGACACGCAGAGGACGGTACGATCCGACTGTGGCAGACGACGCCGGGGAAGACATATGGTCTCTGGCAAGGTGTTGAAAACGGCAGTTAGACGGCGCGCGCCTTATTTCCAAGTTGACTTGTTTTACATTGTGTCTGTCCATGGCTGTTCTACTTATCATATGGAGGTGCATTTCTGGTCCACTACTGCAACGCTGGTCCCAATACTGCGCATGCCGAGTTCAATGCACCGCGGATTTGCCATTGTTCGCGGTAATTTGAAAGGTCCAGTCTACTCTTCCTGTTAAGGACGGCACCTTGGACAGGTATTGCATCGCTAGATCAGAATGTGCCCCAGTTCCTCCGGCGAAGGTCCCTACGCTCTGTGTCCTTGCTCTGACTTCGCTATTTATAAGCACTCCCCATGGAGAGGAGTAGCAGTGGCGCACAAGAAGAACGATTGTCACATGGTTATTACGCGCTGATATCTATAATGGCCGCGGCCGAGATAAAGTAAGACTCGTGTTTGAGTAGTCCTCGTTCAGGACGTTAGTCTGATTCAGGAACGACCGCGTCACTGCATAAAATGTATCAGCACCAGCAGGAGAACATCTAAAGGTGAATATACTCACGAGAAAGATTGTCTTCATCTTCGGCATCGCCCCCAGAGATGACAAAGAAGCAGGCGTTGATGGACGTACTGGCAGCGGGGGCGGCAAGTGGACGGACGGCGGAAGCTTGACGAGTCTCCCTATCGGCGGTGAACTTCGCCACAGGAGCAACGAACTTCTAGCCCAACATGACCTTGCCGTAAGCACGGGGGTGGCCGTCGTGTTTATCGTGAGCAGGCCAGACAGTGGGGATTCGGTTGGACGGTGAAAAGCTGAAGCTGGCAAGAGCTGCTGAGGATGACTGTTGTGTACGCCTCCCTGTTCCGTTACGGGTCTGGTGTATAATGGGGTATGAAGAATATCGCAAACAATTGCATGGGAGGCAGACCGGTGTGATTGTGACCAGGTGTCTGTATTCCGGTCGTAGGCGTTGTTCGATTAGTCGTTATCGTTCAGCATGCAGTTCGGAAGACCCTCTCGCATATTGAATACGGCGTAGGCGGTGCTTGCGACTCGATGATTGCAGTACACTACCTAGCGCAGAATGAGTCTGCGTTTCTTCAATGGTTACCAAAGGAGTCGCGACGAATCTACCAGGTAACATGGGCATCGTTAGAACGCGGGATGCGCCAAGTCTTAGCAACCGTTCCAGACGGGGGATACACCGGGCACAGAACTGATGTGCGCAAATGATATGCTGTACTCTTGGCAAAGAAGCTTCTCAGTTTCCAATCCTGACTTTAAATAATTTCGGGAGATAAGATTCATAGAGCACTTCGTTATGCGTTATGCATCACGATGACATGCCGCCTGGCGGCTGCCAAGAAAGCTTCTCCCGTCTGGTCAACACACTGGATGGAGTTGGAGAACAGAAGGCCATGTGTAACGCGCGGACATTCTGAAGGCTTTGCGATGCGGTAAAATGTAGCGATCGTGAAGGTCACGGCAACGGCGTGTGCGCTACGGGGAATCTCCCGCGTCAAGTCCATCCACCACTAGGCCAGCAAATGTATAGTTCGCAGGACGTCAAGGTAGGGAGAGATGATACTCATAGCACGGATGAGAGGCAGTCGCTGACATGACAAGAGAAGTAGGTGCCGTTGTGGACAGTGAGATGCGGCATGGTGGTCGAAGTGCGAAGTTCAATACGTTGACGGAAACGGTCCGGATTGAGCCGAGACACCAGCCGGATGCTGTTCCCACGTCCGTTTACCGTAGCATTAGCCGCAGGCCTGAGCAAGCGCCGTAGTTAGTAGCGCGCGAAGTTTGTCACTACGTCAGTACAAATATCATGGAATGCTCAGAGTATCGTATACACGGCCCCTCCGGGGCATCACCGGGTGACCTGATAGTACTAGTGAAGGATAAGACAGCAATCTGTTACTTGCAATAATATTAATAGTAGTCGTCGTTGACGATCCCTCATAGCTGAACGCTGAGCTCTTGGTTGAGCTCCGCTCAGAGCACCTTCTCCGCACTGAGCAGCTCGAGGGCTGGCCGTGTCCGACAGTCACGGCTCGATCCGGACTACCTTCGTATTCGCGGCCCAGGGGAGTGTTCCTGTGCGGGCACGTGAGCTCCCTTTTATGGGAACTAGCCCAAGCGAACTGCCTGGAGAAGCCGGGTTAAAGTCACTCGCAATACTTCCCGTTCCCCATATGATCGCTTATACACATGAGCGTGCTTGACATGAAGAGTGCCTCGGACCTTCATCGCAGTTAGACGCGAGACGGCATGAAACAACGATAGGACAATCAAGACCACAACAGCTTTGCGCATGCGAAACAAGATACAGACGACAGAGACAACATTCAGGACTATTCCGGTGCAACAACGGTGGCCTGAAATTCTAAGATATCTGCGTCGTACTTGAAAGGTGCTTTTGGTCTGACTCGAACAGGGACCTTGAAGTAAACATCTCTGTGGCCCTTCCGCTTCAAAAGACAACATGCGCCCTCAAACAGAATGAACTTCTCCGCTCCAGGATGGATTTCGCTAGGCTTCAGACCTAAGCCACTCTCCACGGAGAATAGCCGGCCGGAGCGAGGACCCATCATGGGCCCCGCTGTCTGCACATCCGGATCCGGGACGGTGAAGAGATCGTACTGAAAAGGGGAGTTCTCTGACTTCCCCGTAGATGTGCGAACAAAATCCAGTCCATATTGTCGTTTGTCCTCCATATACTTCCCGAATAAACGGATTGAAAATTCGCTGTTAGGAATGGGTCGGATATGAACGTCTTCGTCATCGCCAGGCATGGGTTTAAACTAATCAACCATGCTGGTCAAACGATGTGTACATGCGGCAAGGATAGTGTACGCACCCCGGATATGCGTGCTGGCTTTTCAAAAAGTCTCGTGCTACGGCTTAGCGCAATTTCCTTGCCTCTTTCAATATCCTCGGGACAAAACAATTGTGCATCAATAAGAAGCTCTCTCTCTACCCAGGTATAGAAGTCGCCGTGCTTCTGCGGTTTGTAGTTACCGCACGACAAGTGGGACATCTCGTAATCGTTCCGTGGGGTGATGTCAGGATATCCTCTTTTCGCCATGTACTCGAGCATAGGCCTACAACACTCAAAGCGAGTTGAGGTTGTCGGTGGCTTTGATGATGAAACTGCCGACGAGACCGATGAAGAGGACGACGGGCCTGCGGGCATCCCTTGCTGCTGACCGTCCGTGGGCAGGTTCCGGGCTGTGCGAGACATCTGCGCAGAAGGGCCAACAGAGGAACTCGAGACTGTCTTTGCGACATGCTTGAAAGTAGGCTTAGAGTCATAGGGCTTTGAAAGCCGATAGGGCTACAATCAATGTCAGGCGGTGAACGAACAATGCGAAGAGCATTAAAAACCTTGCTCTTCAAGGTTCTGGAGGCCATGTTATAGCTTGACGACTGTTTGTATCAAAGCAGTTCTCCAGAGCGAAGGAGTGAGGGTGGGCGTTTATTTGGTGATGGGCTTGTCGACGTACGCTCTTATAAGCTCAAGTGAGTCCACGTGATAAATTCAATCTCGACCACGTGCCGTATGTTTGTTTTTTTCATGGTGATACAGATACTGGTACAGTGCGTCACCTGCATCTGGAACATCGGGTCATAGATTTATCAGGTCTCACTTGTAAAGTGGGATACTTTCTTGTTAGAAAAATACAGCTATCCACTTGATTTACTGTACATGTAGATATCTTAGTAGGATGTGCGAGAGCAAGAGGGTAAGAAATGGCCTTTGGCAAACACGTTGCCATGACGCGCCATGTGCGAATGACCGGGGAGCGGAACGCGACCTCTATTGGCCTGTTCTTCTACATCCTCCCTTTGTCCTGCTTCTCCGGCGTGCTTCTGGTGTCCTTTGAGCTCTAGTTCCCATCTTCCGAGGTGCAGAGGAACGGGGCATCAGGTCTACAAAGGATCGCTTAGACAAGCAAAACCGGAAGGGCCAGCGGCTGCGCCTAAATGCCCGACCCCCCTATAAAGCCGATTATTCTCGTGAGTTGATGCACGTCTTTTTCCGTCCGCCTGTACAGGCTTTGCGGTGGCAGCATGTGGACTGGAATGGGCTTCTGTTGCATGTCGCTTTCTGACTTGTTTCGCGACTGTGTGGCTTGGGCTCTTGTCCCCGCATGTAATATGTCGTCTGCGTGCCGCAGTAGGGGCTCGCGCAGCGCTCAATCTAGCTTGTGGTCACTCAGGCTGGCAGTTCGACTCTCCCGGGTCCAAGGTTTCTCTAGGATGGCCTCCCAAGTGGCCTCCCCACTTAAATCTGGGCAGGATTGTTATATCTACGGATACAGAGATACAAGCAGGGGATAGATTTGCTTTTTAATACCAGTTTTAGTAGAAAGAAGATCGTGTTTTCGTCCTTTGTGCTGAGCAGCACTGAACAGCGCTGACTCGGACCCCCGGATTGCACGACCACGTCACGTGAACTGAGTTTATCCCTAGTCGATGATTGCTCGCTACGCTCGCAAAAATTGGCAGAGTATGTCGCAAATCCGGGAATGAGATTGTAATTGCTTATAAGCGCCAAAATCGCTACAATTAAGCCTGGCTGCTTATAACGCTTGTAAGCATCAAAGAATCCATCACAAGGGGCTATTATAAGCCCCTTATAATTGCTCACAGGCGCTTACAAGCTGCGTGTGAGGTAACCGACAGTATTATAATCAGCTTACAATCAGCAACAATCGGACTGTCCCGAATTATGATCGAGTTTTTAATATTGTAATCCGCTTACGAGCGGTGCCCGCTTATAAGCATGATCCTAGATTTGCGACATAGTGTACACTATTCGAATGTTGATTAAAAATAAATAAAGACCCCCCTATAAACTATACCTCCCCTTCGTCGTCAAGGATTCCAGTTCATTAAACTGCCATTTTCACGCTGGTTGACGGAGTTTTCCGGATCCTGGTGACACTATGACCACAATCAGTTACATAATACACACCACTCATCGCCAATACTCCGCACGAATCTCATAGTCCCGAACAATTTCGTCTTCTTCTTGAATCAAATGTATAGCATCAGCGGGAGGATCCCTCCTCGTCGTGCACTATAATATTATACAAGCGGCAGCGTAAAGCCAGGGCCGCACCGGAACGAATATATAATCTCTTGTCAGGATCTTGGTCTAAGGATACTCGACCACTGCACAGCCATCCACCACCCCGAGCTGTTGAGTCCTCGGTTGAGTCGTAAGTGCCACACATTGATCTTCTGTGAAGAATAGTCACGTATTTTGTTTCGACCCCAGTATTTTCAGCTTGTAGTGTAACCGTCTTTGCTCGCCTTCGCAAGCAACATCTCTATACGCCCTGTCATAGAGATGCTGTAGCTAAAGTTCGAGCGAGGTGGTTTATTTTTTCAACCATCACGCGTCACGACCAATTCGCCCTTGGAACCGTGACAATTGTAAGCCCTTCGTGTAAGTGCGCGAGCCCGAAGGAGCATCCTGCCGAACGACCCATCAACTGTGGGTGCCTTGCTCCCGACCGCCATCGATTCCCCTGCAGCCCCACGAACAGTCGTAGCCGCATCATAGTCACTCTCAGGCTGTTGTTTCGGCTGAACAGTTGGTCAAGAAAATACAGTATGGTGGATTCTGGAGACGCAGCATTTGTACAAGCGTAAAATGACGGTTGTATGCATCCAGTGTGCGAGGACTCTATCCCGACAAGTCGAGATACTCGCCTTCGTCGGGAGATCTGCGAGACGGTATGTGAAAGACAATGCTCTTGTCCTTGGCTCTGTGCTGAAGTTTGCACTTCATGCCTTCGTTGACAAGTCATCTCTCTGCGCCATCGCGAATCTCGTCACGAGCCAGCCCCATAAGGATCTCAAAGGAGCGCAGCAGATTATTCGTCCGAGGGGTCATTGAAAGCTTGAAGCCCGGAGGAAGGTTTACGGGTTTTTCGTCCACGACTCAGATGAAATCCATAACCCACATTCCCTTCTTTGCAACTCCTTCCTGGGCCCAGAGGCGAAGAGCGCACCCTGAGTTCGGAATGTCGACCACCCTAGTGCTGCCCGGCTCCCAACCATGGTACCGGGCTTACGCTAGTGTTCTTCCAGCGCTATCTTGATCAGGCGGGAAGAAAAGAGGGGCTCACCCCGAGTACGTTTTCCGGCGCATCCACCTTTCGAGTGGCATTCCCCATAACCCACGCTTCGGAGTCGACACCTGGATCGCGCTTGAGCGAGGCATGAATCGCGGGTAGCTCCCCGGCGACCAGGGAGAGCTCGTGGTCGGACCACTGTTCGAAATGTGACTGGCTCCTAGTGGCCTTGTTGGGAGTCACCTTTGCGTATGCTCCGGTCATGAGCGGCAGTATGCGGTCTAAATCGTGGCGAGGCTGGATGTCCGGGAAATGAATGGGTATTATTATTTGATCCACATAGTCACGCATGATACCAAGATCTGACTTTTTGGTGCTGTCCGTGCCCATCGTCATAGGATCCGGGCTTGACGTCCTCGAAGGCGATGCCACGGGGCTGGTCCTTGGTGAAAGCAAGTTCTGCGGGTTACGACCCGGCATAGCTGCCTCTACTTTTGAGCTGGAATGACCACGAAAGTCCGATGCACGTACTTGTTGAACCTGTATAAGATGTACATCACTGAAGCAGTCGCAGCAAGTTACACAGCGCACTTTCCCCTGAGTGCCCCGACCTCTCCACCGTGCAAGACCACTTCGGTGGCCGAGCGCTCCTACAGTCCACAACCTTTTCCTGCATTAGAGGACACATAGGGGCGACTTTGTATTTCGCATAATGTCCAATATGGGGCCCCATTCCCCCTGGACAGTAAATTATACACAAACAAACAAACAAACAAGTTGTACACCTCCAATGTAGAATATTCATAGTCCTAAATTGCTTTAGGAGTTTAAAAAGGCAGGAGCAAGGGAGTTGGTGTAAGAGGGTTGTGAGGGCCTGGCATAATGTATGAGTGGCCTAGTGGGTAGGATTGTCAGTGTGTCCCGTACTAATCCTCGTGAGGCTGGTGGTTCGAGTCCTTCGTGTTGTTATATCTCTAACCCTGAATTTTGAGATAGGCATCCCCGGTCGCGTTTTAACGCATGCTGGGTAACTACCAGCAATCGTTTAAACGAGCCATCCTACACGGCTGAGGTGTAGACGCGATCCATACCCCGCTTTTATAGTATCTCTTGACTCCGGCAGCCTGTAGACAAAAGGGCAGCACCTTCTCACATTCGGTGAAATTGTCGAGGACTATTGACTAGATCTAGAACAGCGTCGATGGGTCTACGGAGATGGGAACGTGGGCGGTATTTGTTCATCGCATGGGAGCAATCGATTGATTTCTTGTCCTGGGAAATAGGGACAGCTTCTAGACATATGACTTCCGTGAGTAGTAAGGGCCCGGCAAGTGGTGGTCACGACTTTTGTAGTCAATGCCGTGTCACCGAGCAAACCACGCCCTGAAATCAAGCGTTGCTAGAGCCTTGACCACGACATATAGCCAAAATATTGATCAGGCTGGCAGAGCCTGAGATTGGCGACGAGATTGCTATTGTCTGCAGTGGCTCACTTCCCGCCCTTTGTTCCTCTCCCTAACTCCGATGTTAACAAGGTTCAGAGAGAAGCGATAACCCTGTGGCACCTCTATGGGAATAAAGAAAGGGAGGCCGCAGTATAAAAAGCCGCACATGCGCAAGGGGGGATCTATCGACTCCAGCAACCGAACTTACTACCTTTACCTCTTGCTCTTGCTCTTGCTCTTATTTGTGCCATTTATCCCTGATAAAAGTAAGACATCTACTCGACCACTCAGAACCATTGAAGCCAAACGCTCACTGGGGACACTTAGACATCATGGCTGGTATCTTCATTGGATCAGCCAGCTCGCGCTTCAGATATCAGGCGCAAGGCGATATCTACTTCGAGGATCAGCTGCAGGTTAATCCTCAACTCCGCCGAAGAATTGTACACGGTTGTGTGGCATGGGGTCTCTCTATCGTATTCGTTGAACGCAAGGAGCTTGGAAACGAAAATTGGGTTCATTGGCAGGGCGGACTAGAAGAAATATTTGCCCATGATATGGGTCACGCTGGCGAGACGCCGGACGGGATAGTGGAGACACTGGCAGCTTTGCTTCCTCAGGCTAACGATGGGGTATACGAGTTCAATAACTTCGCTGTGCCAGGCCTCGAAGTCCCGTGGGACCACAAGGTCATCGTGGGCAGACTCGATGGCGGGCCGCTGCACTACCACCAGCCGAAGCGGCGCAGAAACCATAGCCCGCGCATCCCGTCGATCATGATCCACGGGAAGCATTATATGGGTAGAGCCGTGGAGTACGGGTCGCAGTTGCAGAATTACCGTAGAATCTTGACGATGTAATAGCTGACAAGCCTGGCGGACTTGATACGGGTCCCTATACCGTTTGGCTGACTGTAACCCTGTGTATAACAACCGTGGAGGGACGGGATCGCTTCTATCGTCACTCGCTACGAGGCTCGGTTGTGTAATCGATGTCCCTGCTACACACTATCAGAGATGAGGCAGAAGTACAGAATGGTCGTGCGGAGTGACGCACTCCACCGCTGCCAGAAATTAGTTCAAAATATTACCTGCAAGGACGATGCAGCACCAGAGCCGATGAGAGAAGGCAGGAGAGAGCCAGTACAATTAGTCTCTAGATGTTTATTCTACAGTTCTTCGTGGTTTCCTGGTATTATGTCCTCCGCCACGCTCTGTGATCTACAAGGCCTTGACGAGGGGCGAGATGACTTCATTGCCCTTGGCCTTGTAGAAGTCAACGACTTTCTTGCCGACAACGGCGATGTCTATAGAGTAACGCATCAGATTGCGTTTGAATTCCGAGCAGAGAATAAAGCGAAACGCACCGTTACCAGCAATACCAAACTTCTCGTACACCTTCTTGTACGGGCCCGACGCACCGAACGTTGTGAGGCCGTACTGCTCGTGGCTATACTTGGCCCAGCCGGCGGTCGAGAGAGCCTCCAGGGAGAGGATCGGTGCACCGGAGCGAGGCACACTGAGGCGGTACTCTTCCGGCTCTTGGTCGAACACAAGCCAACACGGTAGGGAGACGACACGGGTCTTGACTCCCTGAGCTTTGAGTTTATCCGCTGCCTCGAGCGCGATGGACACCTCGGAACCCGCGCTAACAATCGTGAGGTCCTCGCCCTCCTCCTCGTGCACGATGTAACCACCCTTGGACGCCCTCTCAATCGTTGGGTTCTCGAGATTCGGCAGGTTCTGGCGCGATAGCGAGAAGATCGATGGCGTCTTCTTCGAGTGAAGAGCAACAAGGTAAGCAGCCGACGTCTCGTTGCCGTCCGCGGGACGCCAGAAAACGACG
>MU273655.1:0-58091 GCA_022160365.1 Vararia minispora EC-137
AGTTTGCGATCCGCTATCCCCGTAGGTAGCGTCTCGTGGAGTATGGCTTTCGTATTGCCAACAATGATAGACAGTGGGGCTGTCTGGACAGAATACTGAAAAGAGTAAAAAAGTGTAAGGGCCGCCTAATGCCTAATGTTCACGCAAGTAATACTCTGCACCCAGATCTATTCTGAGAAAGGTATACACGGTGAACAGTAGGCTAGTTTAGACGTAAGGAGAAAAAGACCTCCGCTGCTCAAGGCCTAACTACCGATCCCTCGGGGAGCTGTACAGTTAGCCGGCAAGCTCCGGTCACCTGATCCCAGGTTCCCCTTACAGGTTCTGGGAGGGGAAAGTTGCCTTGTATTTTATCTAGAAGGTTTGTATTCAAGTTGTGAATAGGAGCATCATTTGCGTGGCACCGGCAGCAAGAAGAGAGTCTACCGGGATTACGAGCTTTGTAAACAATTCAGTCATTGCAGTCTTAGGACCTACCTTATCGGACATAGCATGCTTACCCTCTTACTAGAGAGAAGCCATTGGTCCATGAGCAAGAGTACAACCAGTGTTACACCGCTGCCACCTTGGACAATCGAGGATTCGAGGATAGTTGATCATAACGTTGGGGCTAAAAAAGCTAGTCAGGTTCCAGGCCCCCGGGCCTGAAGCGGTGATATATTCTGTGCTACTCGCACCACACTGCTGGGGCCCCCCATAAACAGTCTCGAGTGACGATGACTGAGGGGAACGGAGCGAGAGACGACGCGCAGGTACATACGGTCGTCTGGTCACGTGCTAAATATTGTACGGTTCGAAGATTATACGGTGAGCTATTGTATCTCTACTCTTACTTCAACAAAATTGACGACTGCAACTGAATACGACGATTCGCGCATCTTGGTCACATGCCTAGTCCAAACTCACCGTGTGTCTGGAAATAAGCAAACCGAGCGATTGTGCTTCGCGAGGACACCCCGGAATTACGGAACCCGTGGCTGGTGACGAGAAGAGACGTCTTGCATCTCCACGGGAAGCATTGCATATAACGAATATGAGGCGCGAAGTAGTTTTGATAAAGCAAGACTAATAGACAAGTGTATGGTAGACGCAATATCCCGTCGAGAACTTAAGCAACGTGAGTGGAGACCGCGAAGATACCACTGGAATGGACGTACCGAAATGTCCTTCTACGCAAGCGGAAATCCATTCCCTGGCAAGGGGGCCCTAACTTTGTTCTGTGCGCCAAAGCCCTCTGCCCTGGTGATGAATGTACATGCCATAGCGCTTCGGGTACGCGTCTAAGTTAACCTCAACCTGCGGAAAAGCCCCGTGCCAGCTGGCGGGAGACCAAAGGAGTGGACACCGGAGACAGCAGCAGGAGTCTTCATGTTGATGGACGGGTTGATGAACGGGTTGGGAAGGAGGAAACCATTGAAGCTATTGAAGTCGCATAGGCACCAGGAGGACTGTTAGAGTTCGAGCCAGACTCTGGACGCGTGAACCTAGACAGGATAAGGTTCAGGCTCGCGCGTAGGGACAAGTCTAGTATATTTACCTAGATAGGATAAGGTTCTACATCAGGGTAAGTAACGAGTCCGTAAGTAAGCAAGAGCATAGACATACCGGGCTTGCACATAGGGACAAGTCTGGGGACAGACTTGTCCACTCTATCTCTATAAGTACACGCGCGAGCCCATCTAGATACGAGAATGGACAGAAATGAGGTAGAGCCTCAGGTACATGCCACAAGAGCTACAGGCAAGATAGACGGTGCACAAAAAAAAACGGAAACACTAATCATGCTGCGGGCTTCGGCCCGAGCTTGTGTCCTTCCTCCTCCTCCAACAAGGACGAAGTCGGTGAATGTACTGAGGAACTTCCACATTTCAGACCCCTTGATGTGAACAATTCGCGGCACCGAGTGGAAGACCAGGTATCCGTGCTCAAGCTCAAGTGGCCACATTTCAATTGCAAAAAAAGCTGAAGTGACGTCATCAAGTGAGCGGGATGTGTCCAGCCACTGTCCAGCCAGCAACAACTTCCTTGCCTTCACAATATTCTGCACGCCCCTCCCTTCCTGAAAAGGGTCTGAGAGACCTGGGCACATTTGGGCACAGCCTGGCTTGCTCTAGACACACACAGTCGAGATCGTCAAGGGAGAGGGTGTCAAGCGGGATATATGGGGCACGGACGGCTTCACTGCGCTGCTAGTGGTGTCATACATTTGCAAAAAAGGAAAGGCGTGCCTGGAGCGCACGTCGACCGACCTCGTCGCACCCCATGTGATAGACTTTCCGACTATTTCACCCCGTATCACCACTCGGGCTATGTGCGGAGCCACTGGCAGGGTACGTAGAGATGAGAGTACTAGTGCGTCTAGTTGTCAGGAGCTAATGCTGGCAATACCTGTACTAAATCTTTTTGATGGAAGCGCTAGCGGCAATGAACAGGCTGTAATCCATCCCCCCGGATTTGACTAGGATCGGAAGTGGGGATGTCGATGAATTCTGTGCTCCCGGGCCCCTCATTTTTCGACAACTACCAGTGTAGCACCCTGATCGTCGCCCGCTGTTCTCTCGTTCCGGTGACGACCATTGGAGCTAGATGCGCTACAAAAATACGCAATCTGAGACGGTGACGCAAATGCCATGCGGCCCTGTGATGCAATGACCCGTCACGGTCGCGTAGTTCCATATTGCAGTAGAACCGCACCGGGTCCCTACTAATATTCACCTTCCCGCTCTGCAGGACCTCTCAGTTCCATAGATAGCAGTGAAGATCCGATAAGCGGGTAAGTCCCTGCCCATCTGAAGACATGAATTCATACAGAACATGTCACCCGCAGTATCGACGTGGTCCACAATTTTATGCAGGGATCAGGTAGGAGGGGCGTCATTGCATTGGCGCGCAAAGCCATATCCACGACTTCGTGCTGAGGCAGGCGGGTCGTGTGTATATCGGTGCCCGACTCGGAGACGTGTTGCCGTCGTCCTTCGCACTCGTCATTGACCGAATTCTCTGTGTTTAGATACGTCAGGGGCATCTTGTGCTACACTGTCAATTGCAACATGGGCAACCTGCTCTCCGTAGTCGCTCAGATGTTCCCGCCCAAGCCTATGTGGGGCGTGAACGACATACCCAACCTCTCTGGTAAAGTCATAATTGTCACTGGTACGCATACTTGCACTCTTCCGAGTCTCCGGTGTAATGCACCTAACCTGGTTCAGGCGGCAACACTGGTGTTGGGAAAGAGACTGTCAAGGTGCGCCACACTTGGTCGGGTGTGCATGACTGTGTCGAGAGCTTCTCTCGCAGCCTCTCCTGGCTCGTGGTGCAAAGGTCTATATCGCTGCTCGGAACGAGGCGAAGACGAAATCTGCTATCGAGGATTTGAAGAAGGAGACGGGCAAAGAAGCCGTGTCTCTCCATTTGGACTTGGCAGACCTTGTAAGCGTGAAGGCTGCGGCGAAAGAGTTCCTTAGGTATGCAGCCTTTCGCGGACGGTGTAATGATACCTTTCTAACAATCGCTCAGCAAGGAGAATAGACTTGACATCCTCTTTAACAATGCGTTCGCCTAATTTTTTTTTTTTCGCTTCTTTCTTGTTCCTAACATAATAGGTGCAGCGCAGTCATGGCTTGCCCCGTTGACGAGCTCACGAAACAGGGCTTCGACATGCAAATCGGGACGAATGTTCTCGGTCAGCGCGTGCATGTCCCCCTTACTTGCTCTACTCAACTTCAGTCCGCGCAGGGCACTACCACTTTACGCAGCTTCTGCTTCCCGCGCTCAAAGCCGTGCACGCGAATAGTCCACAGGAGAAAGCCCGTGTCGTCATCACGTCTGCCTCTGCTGTCTACTTGACCACCTTGGATCTGGGTGTATTCGAGGATACCCCGAAACGGCGCAATCTGAGTCCAATGGAACTTTACATCCAGAGTAAACACGTACGCCCGACGCCTTTTCTCGTGTGGCCTCTCGCGGAGGGTCTAACTCATTAGGCGAACGTGATTCACGCTCGAGAGCTTGCTAGACGGTACGGTGACGATATCGTGACAACCTCTGTCAATCCGGGTGAGCATAGTCGCCCTTCTATCATTCTGACAAGCCGAACTGGTGGACAGGTAACCTTCGTACGGAGCTTCAACGCTACCTGGTCGGTGTCCAGAAATTTGTCATCGTAAGCGCTTTCACATCACAAGTGTGCTCTTCGTCTGAATGTTGCCCCAAGTCCCAGATTCTGCACCCAGCGCCTCTCGGTGCCTTGACGCAACTCTACGCTGGCACTGCGCCCGAGGCGGCAGACTTAAACGGAAAGGTATCTTCGTCTCACCATCTAGATCTATCACGCAATCTGATTGACCGCACAATATGTCAGTTCCTGATTCCGTGGGCTCGCGTCGGCGTTGCGCGTAAGGAAGCACTGGACCCACAAAACGGAGAAAAACTCTGGAACTGGCTCGAATCGCACTCCCAAAATATTTGATGACGACCATGCCTTGCCCATCGCCCGTCGCCTCTTTACCCATTTCGTATGCAAACGCGATTCATGTATGATGTGCTTTTTCCAGCATTGTTACGAGCCGACTCCCTTCGCTTGCAATTCTTGTATTGATTCAAGACCCGATTCTATGCAGAAACGAAGACTGTGCAAGTAGCTCTCCAGGTCCGTGAATGACTTTTAATTTAAAGCAATCACAGCAAGCCTCTGAGTGTTCGTATCCCCATATCCCCCCGCTTCCGACTATGCAGAACATTGCGCTCGTTATCACAGTGGGTTTCACTACCTTGTGGTTCTTATGCGCCTATGGTTCGAGGCTCTTCATTTCGAGGGAACTATGGCATCTTCCTAGAGTTCCTATTCTCCCACTTCTCGTTAGCTATATCAAAGCCGAGCCAGAAGATAAGCGGATTCGACGGCTCATACTCCCGTTCGTGAATAACCATGGGCACGGGCTGGTGTTGGTGTGGGCGCTCGGCAGGTGGATGGTCCATATCATTAACGAAGAGGTACAATTCAATGTCACAATACCCTCATCCGCGCCGTAACTATAACTTCATGTATGCAGCTCGGCGCGGAAGTATTTGGCGATATACACCGCTTCCCGAAGGAGGATCCGCCGGATGACCTCCTTCTCTGGCAACTTATCGGAAAATCCAATATCCTCCTCTCCAACGGCGAACAGTGGAAGAAACACTCTCGCAACGTACGCAGCGCCATCAACAGGGCAATCCCCATGCAGCAGTTTTCTCGCCTCTCCTACCGCCTGTGCACGGCACTCTCTCGCCATTCCATAGTTGCATTTGACGAGTACGCACAACGTTTCGCACTCGACGCGGTGGGCACGACAGCGTTCGGACACGACTTTGACGCCATCGAGCAGGAGAGCGAGTTCGCGACGAGCTATAATCAAATTATGCGCGGTATTGCAAATCCACTGTACCTCATCATGCCCTTTCTTGAGAAGGTCTTCCCGCGACGTGACCTCAAGAGGTCCATGGATGGCCTTGCCCAGAGGTTCCAAGACATGCTGCAGGAGAAACGCGAGAAGCCTGGTCAGGACATGCTCACGTATATGCTGCGTGACGTTGGGGTAACTGACGACGAGCTGCGCGACAACATGCTGCTCCTCTTCATCGCTGGACATGTTGGCCATTCATTCTGTGCCTCATTACCACATGCTTACTGCTTTCTATCGCTCGCGTCTAGGACACGTCCGCAGCAGGCATCTCGACGCTCGTCTACTATCTCGCGAAGCACCCGGATATCCAGAATCGCGCCCGGTGCGAAGTGCTTGGCGTACTGGGTAAAGACGGCCAGCCAACGCTCGAAAGTCAACACGCGATGCCATACCTGGCAGCCTGCATCCGGGAAGCCCTCCGCATCAATACGCCCATCTCTTATCTCGTTCCGCGCGCTGCTTCCTCTGCCACTCAGCTTGGACGCTACCTAATCCCGGCGCATACTTCGATTGTCCTCAACCTCTACGCGATCCACCACAGTGAACACAACTGGACAGACCCCTTCACGTTCAGCCCGGACAGATTTCTCCGCTGGGTGGATGACAAGGACGCGAATGAAAGAAAATGGGTGCCGTTTGGGATGGGGCAGAGGCAGTGTCCGGCTCGTGCCTTTGCGTTCGCCGAGCAGATGGCTTTGACCGCGGTAATGTTAAGGGAGTATGAATGGGAGCTTCCAGAGGCGTCGCCGCATACGGATGAGATTCAGAATGCATTTTCGCCATTTGCACTGACAGTGCCGCACAAGCTCTACGTACGGTTTACGAGGCGCGACCTTTCTATGTAGCCTTAGTCCTCCCCTCACAATCCCGCTTGCGATTCAAGTGATAGTGAGATTCCGTATGGTAGTCAAGCATACATATGCTTGATATTCATTTCGGTGCTCAGTAGGCCCTGCGGTCACACGCACAGTGATGTCACGGTACAGTGATTCCTTAGTGCTTGATACCACCTCAGTAGAATATTTATTACTGTAAACGTGGTCAGTGTTATCCAAGCTTAGGCTAAGACATCTATGTCATGGGTCCGCGATTACTCTAGACAATACGCCCCAGAACGGCCGCATCTTGAATCGACCTTTCCCTGCCTTGTTCCTACATCCTGTAGCCTGAGCCGAACTTTCCGTTGAGGACCTTCTCGCACGCCGCACTTCCACAGCGCAGCATAATATAGAGGAAGCAGATATGTAAAGGGACACAGAAGATAACCACACCATGGAGATGACCGCCATTACGCTCTCCCGGTCTACGCAATCCTCTTGAATTCGAGATCTAGCTCCTCTGGAAGGTTGAGAGCGAAGGTTGAGAGCGCGTTTCTGAGCGTAGTCCTGTGCATCGAGTTGGCGGGCAGTGTCCACCGGAACTCACGGAGGAAGAGCGCTAGCAGTGTGCGTTGCTCGTACAGCGAGAAATTCATCGCAGGGCACCGGCGCGGACCGCTTCCGAACGGCATCCATGCTCCCACTTCACCAGCGCTCTTCTCCCGTGTGAGCCAGCGGTCGGGAAGGTACTCGTCCGGCGACGTCCAATGCCGCGGGTTGTGTAAGACGCCATATAGATTCAATATGACAGGTGTACCTGGGGGAATGACCCAGCTATCGAGTACGAGGGGTTGGTCGGAAACACGGGGAAGGGTCATGACGGAAGGTCCATTGAGACGAAGAGCTTCACGGATGCAGGCGTTGAGAAATGGTGTTTCCCTGAATGATGCGGTGGTAGGGTCACTGTCGACAGCGATGGCTGCCAGTACCTCGGAGCGAGCACGGTCTTGGATATCAGGATACTTTGCGAGATAGTAAAAGACGCTGGACAGGGATCCCGCAGTTGTATCCTGCCGGCGCAGCTCAGAGAGAGCGATGACATAAGATATGTGGCTTACGTGGCCAGCCATGAACATGGTCACAGTATTGTCCAGGTACTCGTCGTCGGACATTGAGCCAGTATTGAGCATGATCGACACATAATCCGTCCCGGGAGTGTGCTTTTTGCTCTCCAGCAGGCGGCGGAACACCTCACGCAGCGAGTCTACCCGCTCGCGCAAACGACGCCGAGGGAAAATCTTCTCGAGTATCGGGAAGCCGACATAAAGAGGATGGGAAATATCCGTCATGACGCTCGTGTACTGTTGCACGAGAGTGCCGTTTGGGTCTTCAAGCGTGTCGAAATCGTATCCCATTATAGCGAGGCCGACAACATCAAGAGTAAAGCGATGAGTGTAATCGCTCCAGCGTATACGCCCACCATCGCCTATAATGCGGATAAGCTTTCGGCTGAGGGCTGCAAATATGTCCATTGGCAGGTGGTTGTGGAGGACACTGCGAACACTCTCCGCATGTCGGGCCCAGGTGTCTCCGTCCGAGAAAATGACGTTCTGTGCTCCCGTCAAGCGCCAGAAGAGCATCTCCGCGCGAGCAGGTTGCTTGCGGACGGTCTTGTGCTCCATGAGGCGTTTCCCTAGCTATTTCATCACTCAGATTCACAGCAATTTTCTCGCCATAGCCAACGACAGCCTCTTACCTCGGAGTCTACCACATGAACATACCACGATCCAAGAGCCCACATAATTACCAAACCCGAGTCATGCTGTTGTGCAGTCCGGAGAATCAGGCGACGTGTGCGGACGTCTTCGGTCTCGCCTGCAAGGAAGCTGAGAAAGGTTGGGATGACAGGGACACGTGGTTTTTTCCGAAGCTCCTCAGGTAGACAAAAGATAGCGAGAGCAAATGGGACGCAGAGAGCGGCCAAGGTGGCCAATAATCCGAGCACATACGGTGGATGAGATACTATGCCAAAGAACATCAGAGAATGGGAACTAGGACGAGGAATATTGCAGTTGACTTATACGTCGCCGACCTTGTTTTCGGTAAGAGAGTTGATAAACAGCGGGCTAGAGTGAACCACCGGACCCGGGCCCTTCTCCAGAAACTTGGCAAGAGTTCTATATTGGCTCAATACTGATAAGGACTCATACTAAGGTTCGTACGACGGCTTCCAACAGCTCTCTATCAGAACCGCTGTATGTCGATCGATCTGGCCCTATTATCAGCTCTTTTGATCAGATTTTGTTCTCTCTGTCGAGGAACGGTGGAAGATGAATGGAAAGGACTGGCGTGAGCGAAAGACAGTCGCGACGACAGCATAAACTGTGACTGTGACTGTGATCGTGAGGACAGCAGCGTAACACAACCATCCTGGTCACGGTCGCCAGGTAGTACACCCTACCACATCCACTCGCCATGGACCATGAAACTCAAAAGTTTCTCCTCCCTCGTTTCATTTTACGGCGCTTTTCCTGCATGAGATTGAAGCTTGTAACGGGACCTAGTCCAATAAAAGCGGGGTTGAGACACAAGTCGGGTTCGGACATGACTCGTACAGCCTAACACGAACGGACCTTCGGCAGCGTGGTGCTCGTGCCGGATTTCGCCCTTCCAATGGCAAGCACTTCCATATATCCCATGTATGGATGATTTCCTCCCATCAAGATAGAACATGTGCCATCTTGTGTAGGGACGCATTGTTTTTCTAAAACGCATGGGGTTAAAACGACTCGGTTGCTTCGCCCCACTAGCGTTGTTCCCATGTCACCCATCTCTAACCTTCGCCTCTTGTTTAGCGAGATTCCCGAAGGTCTTCCCAATCCTGGGACTGTATTTCAAGTCGACAAGTCAACTATTGATGTTGATGACATAGAGCTTGAGGGTGGTTTCGTTGTCAAGGTTCTTTCCCTGAGCTTGGATCCGTACATGCGCAATCGCATGCGGCGAGAAGGCACGGAGGGTGACATGCCTGAACTCCATCTGGGGCGACCGTGCGCGTACACCCTTGCATTTTCTTCGAGTACCAGTTGATTCTTCCGCTGCAGAGTCACCGGTTTTGGCGTCGCTGTTGTTCTTCGCTCCGAAAATGCGAGCTTTCCTGCTGGTACACACGTTTCCGGATTTATGCGTATGTTCCGCGGCTGTCACGGACGCATTCGACTCTCATCCTTTTTATCAGCGTATCAAGAGTATGCATTATTCGGCGATGCAGCTGAGGGCAGTGTGGAGTCTGCTACAATGCCGACACTCGGACTCACTGCTCTGTACAACGAGTATAATTTGCCTTGGCGCTACTATCCTGGGGCCCTCGGCATGACTGGGCAAACGGCATATTACGCATTCAAAGATGTTATGGATCCCAAACCAGTATGCATTGCAGTATGATCCTCTTATGTGTCTTACCGGCTGCTTCATAGGGAGAGACGATTCTCATTTCTGCCGCAGCTGGTGCAGTTGGACTGTACGTTGTCGACTGCTTTGAAATTCTTATCTTTCTCATCGCATCAGTCTCGCTGTGCAATACGCGATGTCGCTTGGTCTCCGCGTCATTGCGTCGTGCGGTAGTCAAGAGAAAGTCGATCTTCTCCAAAGCCTTGGTGTACAGCATGTCATCAATCGCAGGACGGACGATATTGATGTCGAGCTGAAAAAGCTAGGCAGGATCGACATCTATCTAGACCACGTCGGGGGGGAGATGCTCGAGGCTGTTCTCTATAACGCTGCTATGAATGCACGGTTTATCATCTGCGGTTCTATAACGTGCTACAACAGTTCTTTCTCTGAGGCCCCAGGAGTTCGCGTCAGTGTTTCCTCTACATTGACGCGTGTATTCTGCTAATATATCTATACCAGAACTTGTGGCTCGTAAATCGTTATCGCGTAACGTGCGTCGTCCTTCTGCTAAACAACGTATACCTCACTACCTCTTAGAATCCGTGCGCTGGTTGTGATCGACTGGCACGAGACGTACCTAGCCGAATTCTACGACGTGGTACCGCGGAAGATTGTGCTTGGGGAAATCAAGTGTATCGAATCAATATACCAAGGACTCGAGCGGTGCGGCGAAGCGCTCGTGGATATGTTGATAGGCAAGACGATTGGTAAAACTGTAGTCGTTCTTGCGGAGGAATAGCCGCAGAGACTCTGTAACGCGGAATAAAGGTGTAGATCTATAGTCATACTTGCAGACGCTAGGAGAGTCACAGGTTGCACGCTTCCATACACGGCGCCAGGCAGGTGGTTCTTTCACAGCCGGCGAGAAACGCAATGATCGCATTGAAAAGTTGCTCAGGCCAGAGCCCCTTCGACGCGATTGCTGGGGTAGAGGTCCTGAACGAGGGCTGCACATCGTATTGTCAATGACCAAACTAACCCACCACGCACCGGAAAGCTGGCATTAAGAAAAGGAATAGTACCTCTGCATTGCATACCCGTTGTCAGGTGATTTCAAGCAGAGCTAAGACCGTTACGAACACGATATTTCCGAGTACATACGACAGGAGATAGCGATCTGCTAATTCACACTCAAGACGATGCATTACCGACGTCTACGTTCGCGCGTAACTCGCCCTGAGGGCCCCGACCTCCTCACCGCGCAAGGCACCTAGGTGGCCGGGCGCCCCCACAGTCCGCCTCTCCCCTTAACGTTAACTCGCATTCCGAAAGCAGGATGTATTACGTCATGTGGTGTCCAATATGGGCCCCTACCCTACCTGGACAGGGATACAAACGAACGAACGAACACGCGATAGGAGATACGCCAGCGATGAGACCAGGACGGCAAGAGACTGAGTTTGTGGCGGCGGTGGATTCTGATGACCAGAAGAGCACGACTGGGATGTTTGCATGAGTTAAGCAGGACCACTGGCAGCTTTCTCCGCAACTCGAAGCTTGAAGTTTTATGTAGTCACACTGGTATGCATCACGGCTCCAGTCGAGTCTGCAGTGCTTTGGCTCGCTTCGACCAATCCTTAACTCGGGCACGCCTTCATTCTCCGCGAGCTTCTGATGCTGTACCCAAGACTGTACTGCGTCTTTCTGGCATGTTTAGCTGCATTCGAATATTTATTCTTCTTCACACGTTTCCGTCTTCTTACATCCGAGTCGAGAGGGTCGTAGCCCGCTTGCACTCGAATCTGCTCAGGAATTCAATGTCGCGATACCGCTAATTGCTGAAACGACATGCTCGTGGTGACCCGGTGTCGCCTGCTGCCCGCGCACGCGCCGAGCTTTGAGATTGGGGTTGCCCGGCGTCAGCCGAAACGGACGTTGGCAACGGCAAGCTGCTCGGGTGGGCGGGTCTCGCCAGTGCGCCACGGTTTGCTCAGAGCGTGGAGAATGACCCAATTCGGCACATACGTATAGGCTAGCTAGTAAACAATTAATGTGGGTGGACTGGATACAATGAAATGTGTGTCCTGCTCTTGGGGCTGGGAGGGCGGAATAAAGAAACGTGGAGTGACTCTGGGGGTGATGAGGAGTGTGCGGGAACGGCTATGCGCTTGCGGTTTGTGGTGGGAGGGAGGAAGAAGAAAATCTGAACGAGTAGAGGCGCGCATGCACCAAGCTACGCTGCTCCACCGGACCTGCGGTCCGGCCTCGTGCCTCGACCGAACCGACACGTACCCCTGACTTGCGACTTTCAAGTTAGCGCTCTCTACTACCAATGTCATTAGAGCAATTCTGGCCCGGGCGCTTCATTAGCCACTGGCGCGAAACGCATGCATCCTGGACCTAGGATGTCTGCTCCAAAAGGCCTAACGCTAATGAAATTGGGTGGCCCAGAATTGCTCTATCATTCCCGAGTTCCGAGTCTTGTCTCTCTTCCCTTGGCTTTGCCGAACCTGATCTTGAGCTTAGCACTGGGTAATCCACTCAAACTTACACGACAAACTGCCCTTAACATCGTGCAAGTCAAGAAGCGAGGGCAGCGCTCGCTTCCACTGCCCTCGCTTCTAAGCCTTCTCGACTGATTGTCAGCAGCGGCTTGGGCCCTCAGTACTCAGTAACTAGATTAAATTAGGTGTGTGACTAGTTGCTTGGGCTGACTACAGGGCTACATTGAATATGTTACCGTGACACTGGCTATTGGTCTACGCCTCCAATGCGCGAACCTGCCGCCGCAGAGTTGACGTACTGGCTCTATTGGCACCGTCGTTCGGTGCCTTTCCCTACATGCAACGTGCAGGTAAACTCCAATGCTTTTTCTTATGATTCTTGCCGCAGGGCAGCGCCCTATGTGTCACTGCTGATCGATATCTGATCCGCCGGGCCCCTATTCTTCCCGGACCAGACCATCGTCACCCTCTTCGCAGTGATACTTCCTGGACCACTCAGCGTCGCGGAACGACGTCCAATACATACCGCTTAGACGTATGTTATCGCCCTATTAGAGCAATTCTAGTCGCCTAACTTACCAGTATTGGGGCCCTTTGGAGTAGGCAACCTAGGGCCAAAACACTCATTTCACACCGTTGGCTGATGAAGCGCTCGCGGCCAGAATCGCTTTATTCGCGACCGACTAAATCAGTTCCCGTCTCCAGCTGTAGCGGCCCAAACGGGGCGTAGAGACTTCCACAATCATGATATGCATCCCTTCGTTGTGCCCCTAGCAGCACGGTATCAAGAATGGTTAAACGAATGGGGACGGGGCCGCTCGTGTGGAGTGTGCTTTGTGACTGGCATCCCCTGACAAGAAATCGAGGTTTGCCTCCATCGACTTAGGTGGCGGCGGTCGTCTTACTTAGGTGGTATGCGGGACTGCTAAGCACATATCCAATGCAAGCACGATCCGGCTTACAAAGACTCTTCTATGCATTCCTTTCTGCCAGTCCATCCTCAAGCGTCTATATACCTCTGCGAGGAACTGTAAGGGATGTCTACCCAGTAACCTCTCCTCGTGATGGAATACATCTCGCTCAACGTCTCGACGATCATATTCGACATCGGCGATGTCCTCTTTACTTGGTCTCCAGAAACACCAACGTCATTATCGCCTCGCACCATCCGCGACATCATCTCCTCTCCAACATGGGGACGGTACGAGTGCGGTAAACTGGCCCAAGAAGAGTGTTATCAGCTCATTGCTTCTGAGCATGGCCTGGATTCCGATGAGGTCAAATGCGCATTCCAACACGCACGCGACTCGCTCAAACCTAACAGTGACTTCTATGCATTCATCCGCACACTCAAGGACCAACATCCCGGCCTCCGCATTTTCGCTATGTCGAACATCTCTGGACCCGACTATGAAGTGCTACGGACCAAGGATGCCGACTGGTCGATGTTCGACGACATCTTCCTCTCTTACGCGGCCGGTATGCGTAAGCCGAACCTCGGCTTCTACCAACACGTCCTTCGTGAGACCGGGAGCGACCCTCGCTTCACTGCGTTCGTCGACGACAAGGCGGAGAATGTTCTCGCAGCACGGTCTGTCGGTCTCCATGGAATTGTATTCGACCGCGTGGAGACTGTGCGACAAGCGTTATTACAACTTATCGGCGACCCGGTACAACGAGCAACGAAATATCTTCAAGACCACGCTGGTCGGATGGAGTCGGTCACGGACACCGGCCTCGTCATCGGAGATAATTTCTCCCAGTTGCTCATTTACGAGCTGACGCACCAACGGTACTTCTGTACCTTCAAGCGGGGGGAAATGCCATTGCTGATTGACATTCCAGGCGGCTTGTAAAACTCATCGACTATTCAGCTACAGGAAAGTGGAACTTTTTCAGAGGTATGCTTCGTAATATATATTTCTATGATTACAACTGACATATCTGTGCGTACAGATCGACCAGCTCTTACTACTGCCGAGTTCCCATATGACATGGACACAACGTCCATTGGGCTAACAGTACTAGAATACGACCCAACCATAGCAAATTATGTTATGGACGAGATGCTTTCTTACCTCGATGAAGATGGCATAGTACAGGTACGAGTGCTGTCATGAAATCCGCCTTTCATCTCCGATATAGCTCTTCTTACAGACGTACTTTGACTTCAAGCGTGCCCGACGAGACCCTGTCGTGTGCGTCAATGTACTCTGCCTCTTTCACGCCTATGATCGTGGTGAGGAGCTCCTGCGGACACAAAGCTGGGTGCTCGACGTCCTGCGTCACCGCGCATATCTAGACGGCACACGCTACTATGAGACCCCCGAATGCTTCCTTTTCTTCTTCAGCCGCCTTCTGCCGCGCATCGTGAGCTATGAGGGGGGTAAAGCTCTCAGAGTGCTCCTGCGCGAACGGTTGCTGGAGCGCGTTGGAGCGCCGGGTGATGCGCTTGCGCTCGCAATGCGAATCATAGCTTGTGCGCGGGTAGGGATCAAGGATGAGCTTGATTTGCGGCAGTTGTTACCCATGCAGCTTGAAGATGGATCGTGGGGCCCGGGCAGCATCTATAAATATGGGTCGTCAGGAGTCAGAATCGGAAACTTTGGCCTCGCGACCGCGCTTGCTCTGAATGCTGTCGAAGAAATCGCCGGGCTCTCAACAGATGAAGGGCAGACAGAATTGAAATTCGAGTTCAGTAGTAGGTTGTAGAGGTTCTATATCTCTTTTTTAGGTCCGTGTTCTCATCTAGTATGAATCCATCTTGGTGAAGGAAACCGAGTCTACGTCTGAAGCTGCGACAGCAGTCGGAAAGCAAGACAAGACACATCCAAGTGTTTGGTATGTTCAAAACCAAACGCCCGTATGCATCCTGTGAATAGACGGAACGGCATCTTGTTTACCTTGCCCAGACATCACGCCGCGGTGCTGTCCCCTTTGATGTATACGGTGTGCATAGTTCCTTTCTTGAGTCTCCTTCGACGTTCCTGTGCACTTCGCATAGTTTCTCGGGCTTTAACTTTCGTACGGTAAACAATCTCGCTAACCTCCCACAGCAGCTCTTGAAAAAGTACCTCGACCATCGCACACAGCCCCGATCTTCCTTTGGCATTCCCAACCCTTGATTGCATCATGGTCACCGAACCCGGGGTCGTCGACCTCTCGAAGAACGGCGAATGGACCGCCGACGACCTCGTGCCGCCTGTGCTCTCGAAGTCGCTCTCGGATGCTGACGCTCTGGCCGTTGCGTCGATCAGCTCTTCTTTATCCGCCAACGCGAGCGCGGCACACTGCTCCGCGCTCGTAGAAAGCAAGGTGAAAGCCTACCACGGCCCGGGCACAAGGGCCACCATTGCTGCAGAGCCAGATGTCAACCTTGCGTGGTGTCGACCAAGGCGCAAAGGCACAGGGATGCTGCCATGCCATCAATAGTGCGGACAAAGAGATCTTCGTTGAGTAATCGTACGGGAGCAATCTGCAACAAGACAAGGGAATGACACATACAGCGAGGGAGCACGGTGTGCGGACCAATGTTAGTATATGGCGCAAAGGTACCGGATTTGTCGGTTTAGAGGCCTGTCCTGCTATCTCTTCGGAAGGTTCTCTACTGCTTCAATGAATCGAATGGCTTGTCCCGCGTCCCATCGTCGATGGAAAACGATCCTGATTTCTGCCGTTTGGGACCACTCTCCTGGACATTATCATCGGGCTTCACCTCGCTTACGCTACACACATCCTGGGCATGTTCAAGATCATAAGCGCGACGGATACCATGATCATGCGGAGATTAAAGTCGCCAGCCCTGCTGACGCGCCCGACGCGTACTCTGTCCCGAATCCGCTCGCGGACCAGTTCGCCGTCGTCAGCGTGCTCGAATCTGGCGCTCTCTTCAGCGGGACGTGGCTGACGCTTGCGAAGAGCGATAGCAACCAACCGACTTTCTCCTGGGCGATAGTGGATACGGAAAGGACAATCCGCGTCGAAGGTTGAAGATTTCTGTCGCCACATGTACAGCTGCCACGCACGGTAGTCCTGAACGGCGACCGCTTTTGACCCCACACCTGAGGGCGCGGCGCAGACCCCAACAGGCTGAGCATGGGCTGCTTTTGCGCCCGAGGGGCAGAGTGCCGGGCCAACCTTCGAGTACGCAGAGGAGTTAAGAATGATCATTGAGGAGATTCGGATGAGAGACGGGGAGGGACGGCGAGTTGAAAGGAACCGAGGTGTAGATTTGACTTCGTAACGTCGGAGATAATTGAACGTAGACAGCCTACTAAAAGGCTGAGATGGAGATAATATGTCTTTGTGAGCTTTGATAAGGAGAACCCGAATCTAAGGACAGAAGTGTAGGGTGGTCTGATGCTCAGTATGCGTGAGCATACTGGACGGACGTTGGTAGGGCGGTGGGCACAGCGATTGGCCGTTCCTTGAATCACCTGCTAGCAGCCGCTACTATTTAAAGAAGCGAGATGCAATAATCCACTTGTGCAAGGTGCATTGTGAAACGTACATTGTGAATAATAGAAACGTGCATGACTCTAAATGCACTATTTATACCTGCTGCTCGGCAGCACAAACGCACGCGAACAATGACAAAGGGAGTTGCAAAATACCTTGATGAAAGGAAATCGAGATCCATGAACCGAAATGAAGGCTGGTGTCAAGTCTATGATGGGTAAGTAGGTAGTGGTGTTCGCCTAGTGTGACCGACCGCAGCTGTCAGGGGCGTCCTCTACACCGAGATAATTGCAAGCGGCTCTCCGGCGTGGTCCTCGATACACAGCGATGACTTGAGCAATGAGGACAGCGTCCCGCCGCGAGCATACATCTGCACGTACGTGCGGAGCCAGCGGACATGTTCAGGGTTGGTGAAACGCGCGACTTGTAGGGTCGGCGTCCAAAGCACGTGCAGAGACGATACTGTCTCCTCTAACTGTTTTTCCGCGGTACTTTCACGATACTGATCGTTGGATGATGGGAACGGCACCACACCGTCGACGACGATGGAGACGCGTGCGACCGTGACTGGTAGCGTGCCGATCCGGGGAGCCCAGTGGTATCCGAATGGTACGAGGATCGCGACGTGAGAGAGGAATGGAAGGGCCTTCCACCACGACGTGCCCGGGTTCCAGCAGTTCGCATCGGCGAAGTTATCTGGAGGAGTGAAGCGGATCGAGACAGACGTCACGCGTGCAAGCAGCTTTCCAGTGATATCAAGAGTGTCTGGTCTCCGTGCTGGAAGGGCAAACATGGCCCAGGACGCATCCATATAAAAGTGTCGTAAGGCGGGGAATTGACTAGCAAGAACGGTGTTGATAGTGTTCAAGTTCTCGTCTATAGGAACTGCGAGATCCAGCCCATCCTCCGTATAGATCCACCATTTCGGAAGCAGCGGGTCAATCCTACCACTGTAGACGATGCTTTTGTCGCCGGATGAACAGACGGGCCTAACTTCTCGATCGATGGCGAGGAATGTTAGCTTGGGAAGGGAGGGTATGGCGGCGGCATTTGAATGAACACGGCGGTCGGATATAATGAGCGTTTGAAGTTCGGGGAAGAAGGTCAGGAAGCGTGCCGAATAGGTGACAGGGAAGAAATAGGAATAGTCATCGCAAATGTGACGGATATCCCAGTGAATCTTCCGCACAGATCTGATGGTCGTCATCCCCCTGATCCAATTCCACAAAAACCACATCGGACCGCCGAAGCCTGCGACGGTGCCGACCCATTTGCGACTCATTAGCCCGCGCTCAACATCTGGGGACATGTAAGAACTGACAGACAAGATGCGGAGATTGGGCATGAGATGTATGAGAGAGTTTATGAAGATATCTGGCCGCGCCTTCCTCGCGTCATCATCCTCAAGGTGCCAGTTCCAAAGGGCGGCGAGTATAAGATGTCGCGTGCAGAAGATGGGAGCTTCGCGGTGACGGGTATCCTCAACGGTACGAAGAAGGCAATATGCAGCTTCCGGGGAGTCCAAGAGAACGACTCTGTATAACATTCCCAGGGCAGCTCCCCTAAGATACTTGGAGGCGAAGGCAAGGGAGCGTAGCGTACGCCGCGCCGCCTTGTAGTCAAGAACGGGAATTTGCAGATAGGGGACAGATGTGGGAGTAGAGTCCGCAGAGGGTGAAGGATATTCGTAGACAAGGGCATCGTCTGGTAGAAGTGCCTCGCAGATATGAAACCACACCTCTGTCGGGATGTGGAAAACCGCACGGTCGGGACAGTCTTGTACAGGAGGCGGTAAAGAGCTCTGAATAGGTGCCTGGTCGGCAGAGGAGGGGGCGAAGAGGCGGAGGAGACGAGACATGGTTCCAGCAAGCAAAGCTACGTGACACGTTCCGCATGCTGTGAGCGACGCCTGGTGGGGAGAGATCGTACGCACTACGCACGTTGTGAAGCTGAAGGAGTTGGTGGATTGACCTGGACACACGCCAAATGAGAGGCGCAATTGATGAACGCATCGCAAAGAGATATAACCGATGCTCACCTCGAGCACGCGTATGGTGAGGTGACACACCAGCTCGGGCACAGTACTAGTGCTAGCTTCCCCTTGGGCCTGAATGCGTGTATACAACACTATATGATGCTTAACACGTCATCTATGGCGGCTAAGATATGCTGAAGCTAGGATTATTATCCGGGTTCAAGGTGAGAATCGCATGTCGGCTTTGCGGTGTGGAGTCGCTGAGCACGTTTTCGAATAGGTCTGAGTTCGAGCTGAACAACCGTGTGGGAAGTCCGGAGCCTATACTGTGGGAAAGCAGTACCTATCCCGGCGGTACCGTTTCTGCAACGGAGCCATTTCTAAACGAGTCAGCCACCACTGCGCGTCGTACTTACAGTACCAAAGCGTGCGTTTTCGACGAAGTGCCCGGTTGCAAGATATCCGCCGCCTCGCGCTCGCACGAGATGAACAACGCTGCACGCGAGCCCGCCGAATCGGGTCATGTGCGATGACGCTTTCCCATCCAACTCGGTTGCACTCGATTTCGCCGCCAACCGCCACCATGGATCCCCCAACGAGCTCGGTCGAGTTTCCGTCCGCGCCCGCCGCCGTCCTCATCCAAGGTCCTTCCAGTACGTCTGCGCGCTTCTCCGCTTGTAGTACAGCGGATTTAATCCCTGGTGAATGCGTAGACTCGCTCTCGAACTCAGAGTCGTCCGCCTCGCAGCTCACGAGCTCCGACAAGCTATCCGAGCTCCCGCAATCCTTCTCGCCGACCCCACGTCCCGCGCGTCGAAGCCTAGAAGAGGGAACTAGCGCGTCGAGTTCGGCGCCAGACATTGGTAGGCTTGCCGGCGGGAACGTACCGAGGGCAGCAAGTGCATCGCCGACGGGGATCGTCAAGAGTGCGTCAGAGGGCACCCATGCATCCTTACGCGGTGAAGGGAGAACGCGAGTGTCGTTTGAAAGCGACAGAACGTCGTTGCCGGCGAATACGAGCCCTAGGCAAGGTGAGCGTTTGCAACGTCAGCGGGGCGGTTTTGCGTTATGGTTTCATTCGGCGGTATACGAGTAGTCGTTGGTGTCGGGAAGCTGTGTCCCCGATCTTCCTAAACCGCATAAAACCGCGTCCCCGAACCTCTCACGCGACCTTCAGACATGAACGCTAACTTCCTTTCAGCCCCCCGCGCCGTCGGTGGCAGCGAACCCGCCCTCCATATCCACAACAGCAGTCCGCTCGCATCTGTCTTCACCGGCCGTCGCACGCCACATTCCGGGTCACACTCGCGCGCAGCATCACGCAAGGAGTCAGTGGACTCGACGCACTCTGGTCCTTCACGCGCGACATCGCCGTTGCGTGCGCTTATGGACCGGCTGCCGGACCTCCGTCGCGTTGTAAGCCGTGAGGAGCCGTTTGTCGCCGTCGACCCATTTCACTTCACGTTCCACTGGCCGCCGGCGATGGCGCGGCTCTTCAGCCCGCTGTCGCGCGGGGATCACGAGCACCTGCACACCGACGCGCAGGGCCAGCCAATCGACTGCCGCTGCGTGAAGCTCCTCCACTCTGCGTCTTTCCATGCCGTGCACACTTTCTTGCTCGAGATTCTGCCTCGCCACGCATACTTGCACCTCCTCCTGCGCCTCCCGTCGCTCTACTTCTCGCGCGTCGCACGCCTGTTCGAAGACGCGGAGGTCTCGCGGCCCGACATACAACGGATGATTGACATGTGCGACCACCCCGAGCCCACCGCGCCGGACCCCGCGCACCAGCAGTCTGATCTGCCGCCGTACCCGAACGAGTGGGCGCCGCCGGCGGTGACGCCGGCGCTTACGCGGTTCAAGCACAACTGGGAAACGTTCGTCGACCAGCTCCTGCGCGAGTGGAAGACGCTTAACTTGGTCTCGGCGCTGCTGCTCTCTGCGATTCTCACGATCTTCCAGATACCTGCTGCCGGACAAGACACGCTCATCCGGACGCCGGCACTGCTGAGCCTTGTATGCGCGCTCATGTCACTCTCGTACGGATGTGTGTATATTGTGCGCTTCGGGACGATGCGCAGCATGTACCGTGCGAGCCGCTGGGCGGAGGAGGCGCGCAAGACGAAGACGGCCGTGCTCTGGAACGTGTGGGTGCTCCTCGCGCTGCCAGGCGTATGGCTTGCCTGGGCGATGGTCGCGTTCTGCGTCGCGATCATGGCGTTCGTGTGGCGCACGGGCGCGACAAACGACCCGGAGGACGGCCCGGCTCGCGCACTCGATGGCACGCGCATGCTCGGGCCGCGCGTTGCCATCACGGCCGTCTTTCTCGCGGGCATTGCGTATTTTGCGCTCGTCGTCGTCACGTTCGCGGCGTACAGTCGCGGGCGGCCGAGGAGGTTGAGGGTGCGCGAGCGCGTTGAGGATCCGGAGAGGGGACGTGAGCGCGAGCGCGGGGCGGGGAGCCGGAGGGGGCACACGACGGGGCTGGGACTAAGCGGGATCGGTGAACGCGAGAAGGTATCAGGGCTGGGGCTGACCGGAGTTGGCGAGCGCGAGAAGGCGTCCCCAAGGGTAGAGGAGAAGGAGGTGGGGAACAGCGGACGAGCGAGCGGCTCGACGTCACCGTACATCGTATAAGGTATGCGTTAGCGCCGTCCGAGGCATATGAATGGCGCTGACAGCTTATACAGGAACCCCTTGCAAGAACCCGACTGACATGAAATGGACAGGCTGACGAGCTCGCAGAATTTCGATGGCATTGTTCATACCTCACTATAACGCTTATCCACTGACTCACGCATCGCATTGACCCACTTGCATTACCATACGGACCAATATACCAGCACTGTAGCTTTTGCTCTCGCAGGGGACGGAGGGGCGCTGGAGGAAGAGGTTCACTCAGGAAGCGAGGTTTGGTGGCGTGTGGCGCCGGTATATTCCCACAGACCCGTACAGATGATAAGGCCGTCTCTTCGCTTTCCACCTGCTTCACCACCGCACGAGCAGATCTGGGCGTATTCTGCGTAGAAATGTACGTGGGCGGTCTGCGTCGAGCGACGATAGTGCGAGCGAGACCAATAGCCGCCAGCAACGGTGTATGGAGATGATCCATCACGTGCCTGCCTCATCCGATGGCGACCTGCACGATCGCCTCGTCCCGCTCCTGTCCAACTCATTCTGCGTTGCATACAGATGCCAGCGTTATATTCTGAAGAGTACAGAACGAGCGCGTAGAGATATGAGTAAGGGAAAAGCTCAGAGCACCGGCGTACGCGACGTCTACGGCAAGGATCACATCACGTGACGCCTTCGCAAGTTGGGACCGCGAATACGACGGTGAGCGCGACGCGAAAAGCAGCTCTTTCTCCGGAACTTCCACCATCGCCTGTTCGACGGGGCGACTCTGGATGCCCTGGGGGACTCTCGGAGCGCTTCCTGCCGTACTTCCGCTGGATTTGTCGAAAAGCAGCAGCACTGAATCTGTTTTCATGATTTGTACCGGGACGCGATTTGGAGGGGTCAGAAGGGAGGGGGATGGTGGGGGGAGGGGGAGGGGTGAGGAGGATGGGCGGCGGACGGCGTGGTGCCATCAATGGGTGCGTGACGCGGCGTGACGTGATTGGGGTGACGCGCAGCCGTGATGCGGCACAACGTCCAACGCGACTTGGCTTTGCTCACGACGGCGACGTTCGCCTTCTGCGTCTACTCGCCGCCATCAACGACGACGACGAGCGCGACGACGACGAAGCCCTCTCGCGACACCGACTAATTGTGCGAGTTGTGCAGTGACAACTTGCGAGGACGTCTGCCGGGGCATGCAGCCGAACGGGTCTTGGCCACCGTATTCAGCTCATCCGCCGCCACTGCACTCAACGCCCGGACTCATCGACAACTTCAGCATTGACGCGATCGAATTGAACGCGGACATCCCTACAGATCCATACGGAGCCCCTTCGGTCTACTCCGACAACATCGTCTTCAACTTACCTTCTCATCCCCCTCTCGTCCCTGTCCAGGCTCCTCCGCCTGTGTACCACTACCCCAACCCGCACCCAGTTCAGACTCCAGGCCCCAATCCCGACCTACACCCACTTACGATTCGCGTTCCCCCGCGCTCGCCCGCTATGCAGCTCCGTAACCGCAAGAATTCGATGGCATCCGCCTCCCAAGCTTCTGGCTCCGTCTACGACGAACGCATGGACCCCGACGCCGAGGGCGAGGAGTTCCACGACGAGGACGCAGAAGGCGAGGATGACGATGAGCAACCCGCGCCCCCGCCGCGCGAATACGTCCGCTCGCGCTCCGGCCGGCGTATCCTCAAGGCATCATATCAGGAGTCCGAATCCGAGGATGCGGCTGATATTGAGGAGCCCCCGCCGCCACAGGACCTCGCCGACGAGGACGCAGACGGAACGCCGGATGAGGATGACGAGCCCGCGCCGCGCCGCCCCGGCCTGCGTTCGCGCCGCGCGACCCATGCACACGCTCCCCCCAGCCCGAGCGATGAGGGCGACGCACCCCGCTACGCGACGCGCCTCCGCTCCAAGAAGCCCGAGCCCTTACGGTCGCAACTACTAGTCCCGGGCCCATCTGCGCGTGCCCTCCGCGCCGCGCGCGCCGCACGCCGCAGCCAGCGCGCCACTAGTGCGCCCACGCGCCCCTCATCCTCGCGCCGGCTTCGCACGCGGCGGTCCGCGCGCGACGAGGCGGACGCGGACGGGTACATCGACGAGCCTGAAGATGAGGGAGGCTCGTCGGACGCAGAGATGGACGACGCGGCGCCGTCGTCGGAACCGGCGGAGCCGGAGCCGGGCGACGGTGACCTCATTGTTGGCGGTGAGGATGAGGATGATGCCGGCGTAGAGGTCATCGACAATGACGATGGCAAACCGTATGCGCTGCGCCAGCGTCGGCAAGTCAACTACGCGATCCCGCCTCCGCTCGAAGAGATCCCGACCGCGCCACCGAAGCCGAAGAAGTCGCAGCGCAGCGCCGTGCGGAAAGGCCCCGGATGGAGCGCGAATGGCACAGAGCTCGGGCGCTTTCTCGGTCTGCCGGGCCCGGATGACTCGGTAAGTCGTGTAATGTATGTCAAGGTAGAAGGGCGCTGATAGGCGTAGGACTCGGACGCGCCGACGAGGATGCCTGGACGGGGAGGCCTCGGGGCCGGCGGACCGGCGTTTGCGGGCGGCCTCGGGGCCGCGCCGGCGAACCTTGCCGATCTGGCGACCGCGGCGGGCGGCCCGTCGAACTTCGGGAAGGTCGGCGACGCCGGTGCGTAGTGTTGCCCCGCCTGCTTGGGCGCTAGCTTAGCCCTTCTGTAGCGCTCGCCGACGCCGATCCGCTTGGCGTCAACCAGAACGTCACCTTCGACGAGGTCGGCGGCCTCGATGATCGTAAGTTCTATGGACTTCTCCCTCGTTACTCTCGCTCACTGCGATGCCAGACATCAACTCGCTCAAGGAGATGACTCTTCTTCCCCTTTTGTACCCCGAGGTCTTCCAGCGCTTTGGTCTCACTCCGCCGCGCGGTGTACTTTTCCATGGGCCTCCGGGTACCGGTAAGACACTGCTTGCACGCGCACTGGCCGCCAGCACACGGTCGAACGGCAAGGGCATATGTACGACCCTCTCTCGAACCTTTCCTTATTGCCCTTCTTAAGACACTCTTGTAGCCTTCTTCATGCGCAAAGGCGCCGACGTACTCTCCAAATGGGTCGGCGAGGCCGAGCGCCAGCTGCGGCTTCTCTTTGAAGAAGCGAGGAACTGCCAACCGTCGATCATCTTCTTTGACGAGATTGACGGGCTTGCGCCCGTGCGCTCGTCGAAGCAGGATCAGATCCACGCCTCGATCGTCAGCACGCTCCTCGCGCTCATGGACGGCATGGACGGCCGCGGCCAGGTCGTCGTCATTGGCGCAACGAACCGGCCCGACGCCGTTGATCCCGCGCTTCGACGCCCCGGCAGATTTGATAGGGAGTTTTACTTCCCGTTGCCGAATCTCGCTGCGCGTGAGCGCATCCTTGGTATCATGACGAGGAAGTGGGAAGGTTGGGACGAAGAACAAGGAAAAGAGAAGGTTAGGGGGCTCGCGAAGCTCACGAAAGGGTACGGCGGCGCCGACCTCAGGGCTCTGTGCACGGAAGCGGCGCTGAACGCGGTCCAACGGCGGTACCCGCAGATCTATAAGTCGAACGACCGGCTGCTGCTCAAGCCCGAGACGATTGGTGTTGAGCTGCGCGACTTCATGATCTCCGTCAAGAGTGTGTTCTCCCTCCGCTTTCACCACCGCCTCCACTATGCTGACCTTACTCAGAGATCGTGCCATCGTCGGCCCGCTCGAGTGCATCCGTCGCGAGCCCGCTGCCCGTGCAACTCGAGCCGCTGCTTGCGGACCACCTCGAACGCGTCAAGGCGGCACTAGATCGGCTCATGCCACCGAATAAGAAGCGGACGGCGCTCGAGGAGGCTGAATGGGAGGACGAGGGCCCCGAGGGTGCGCTGGAGAGGGAACTCATGCTGCAGTGTAAGTGCCTGCTCAGCAATCGTGAAATGCAGGCGCTGACAGGGCGGATAGCGATGGAGACACTGCGGGTGTTCAGGCCACGACTGGTCCTTTATGGGACGAGTGGGATGGGGCAGAGTTATGTGGCCACCGCCGCGCTGCACCATCTGGAAGGGTACCATGTCCAGAACCTGGATCTGGGTACCCTACTCGGCGACGCGACACGCGTACGTCGTTCCACCCAGCTATTTTCTACCCCACTGATCCCTCTTCCTCAGTCACCGGAAGCCGCGATCGTCCAGTTGTTCGTCGAGGCCAAGCGCCACCAGCCTTCCGTCATCTACATCCCCTCGCTCTCCGGCTGGTGCGCCGCCGTCTCCGATACAGCGCGCTCAACCGTCCAGTCGATGCTCAACACACTCGCCCCAACGGACCCCGTCCTCCTTCTCGCCGTTGTCGACGGGCCCTTCTTCGCCCTCCCGCGCGACGTGCGTGCGTGGTTCGGCCCTACGCGCGAAACGCGGCTCGAGCTCACGCACCCGACGGAGATGCAACGCGACGCTTTCTTCGCCGGCCTACTGAAGGACGTGCGGCGCCCGCCAAACGAGTTTCCCGACGGCGTGAAGAGAAAGAAGCGCGTGCTCGAGGTGCTCCCTGTTGCGCCGCCGCTCGAGCCGCGCAAGCCGAGTCCCGCAGAACTCGCGGCCCAGGCGGAGAGCGATGGGAAGCTACTGACGCTGCTTAAGTTCCGGCTGAACCCTATCCTTGTTGAGCTGAAGAAGAAGCACAAGCGGTTCTGCAAACCTGCGACGGTGCGTACTGTTTCATCACTATTCCGTCGGTCAGAAGCACGACAAAGCTGACGCATCGGACAGGAGGAATATCAGTTCCCGCTCCCTGTTCAGCCTCCGGTGGTCGAGGCAAACGTCGTCGTTGACCTTACGCAGCTCCCGAATGGAGATGGCACAGTCGATAAGCACGGCGTCGCTCAGGGCCAGACGCCTGTCGCCACCGACGGGACGACAATCGCGAATCAAGCACAGGCTCAGCTGCAACTCCCACCCCCACCCCCACCCCCGCAGCCGCTTCCTCCGCAGCCACAGCTCTTCGACATTGATCTAGAGAAGGTCCACCGCGAGCTGTTCAATGACCGGTATCTCACACCGCTCGCCTTCCTCGAGGACATCGAAAAGATCGTGCACAACGCGCGCGTGTGCGCGGAGCAAGACGGGGACCGGTTTGTGCGGGCGCAAACGATGTACAATGCGGCAGAGCTGTGCATCCAGGATTTCGATGCGGGCTTCAGGGCCGAGTGCGAGAGGATGGCCGCGCGCGAGCGACAGCGCCGAGCGGAGCGGAGGAAAGAGAGAGAGCTAGCGCGGGCGAGTGCGCGGCAGTCGGCCGAGCGCGAGCGCGCTAGCCAAGAGGCGGAGATGGGCCTCAGGCGGAGTGCGCGTGCAAACGGCCTGGAGCCGGAGTTTACGGTCGGCGACCCATTGCTGCTGGAGAGGAGGCTCAAGAGGCAGCGCTCAGAGGTGCCGTCGGCCGAGGGCGAGGGGTCGGGTGCGGGAAGAACAGGCGAGGAACCTGCGGCGAAGAGAAGCAGGGTGTCGAGTGAGGTCGGCGACGTCGTGATGGGCCCGGCGCAGAACCTTTTCGAAGTGACGCATCACACCGAGACACTCGCGATCAGCCTCACGGACGCCGCCACGACGACCTTTGCTCTCGACGCATCCTCTGCGCTTTCCGGAGCGCCCGCAGCGGGTCTGTCAAACACCACGGCCGCTCCCACCGTCTTCCCGCCGACTAGCGTCGCGCCCTTCCCATCGTTTGCGCCGGAGACCATTGACCCCGCGCTCGTGCCCCCACCAGCGACGTTTGAGCAGCCGAAGACTCGCGCGGCCGGGTTTGACCCGACGCTGCTCAACCCGGCTTCGCCGACAGACCGATTCATCCGGCCGCAAGGCGCGGTGCCGTCCGAGCCGATGCAGGGAGGCCCGTCCATACAGGCCGCTCCATATATGCAAGACGCTGTCGCGGCGTTTGAGTTCGGGCAGCCATCGAAGAGTCCGACACCGCGTCCGCTGTCGGGCGCCCAAAATATGCCGCTGGAGGCACGGCGTCAGGAACTAGGGACCGACACGCCGCACAGCGAGCAGCCGCAACCGCAAGCCGATGCTCCAGCACAGACGCAGGAGAAGGAGAAAGAGCACACGCCCATCTTAATGGAGATCGAGCGCACTCCGTCCCCGTTGCCCGAATTCCGCATCGACGTGGACGCACTCGACGACCTGCGCACCAAGCTCGCGCGCGACACCACGGACCTGAACGTTGAGCAGCTTGAGCAGCTCCGCGCAGCAGCGCTCGCGGCTGTCTGGCGGCATCGGCAGGCGTGGGACCGCGCAGAGCTCGTCGTAGAGCTCAGGAGGCTCGTCGGAGAATTCGTCGAAGAGGTCAGGTTAGACATGGGGGAGGACGCGATGGGCTTGTGAGTGGCGCGTACAGGGAAGCCACAGGTGTAATTTGCGTGGGACAGTGGCGTCGTGCTGTATTCTACGACTTGTGCAGTTTGAATATCCCCCGTCTGTATCGATTTGTTGGTTCAGCCTCCGTTTGTTAAATGCGTACGTGCCCTTTGCAGGTGTGAGATCGTTTTGAATGTCGACTACTGGTAGTGCATAGCAGTCTGGGGAAGAGGGAAACGCGCCCACGTGATCGAAGACGACTGAACGTTCAGGATGCGTCTACTAAGTCCCTAGCTCACGGACGTCCCTCACCTTAAAACGCTACAGGGTTCAGAGATTATACATTTTGAACCCATATAAAACAGCCCTGCGCACCAGGATGACTAGCAGGGACACCGCAAATGATACGAATATTGATAATAGCCAGGAAAAGAGTACTGTGGTGTCATTAGCAGGGCATCGTAGCCACGCTTATCAGTGTCGCAAAGAGCCTGATTAAAATCCGAACGCAAAAGCGGAAGTGGGCCAATTACCTCTGAGCCGACAATATCCATGCTGAGCTGCTCTATGTCGCCCCTCCTCACCGATTGATTAATCACGCGATGAATCACAACTGCTTCCCCTCACAAAGTTGGTGCACCGGAGACTAAGCCACAAGACTTCAACGAGGAGAATCCATCCGAGAACCGCAGAAAACAGTTAGACCGTTCCGATAATCGCTCATACTTTGACATGGTGATTGTGAGAGCACACCTTTCTGGACGACAGCTATGTTCCAAAGGAGAACGCAAGTTTTGAAGCGCTCATTGTTGTTAATTGTTCCGAAACAACCATCAAGGACGATGCACGCGATAACGCTAGACGAGATGAGGCACCACTGCATGATGTAGACACTGTCCACGTCCCAGGAGCCGTAGAGCATGATCTGACCTGGATATGACTCAGAGACTGGAACCCCTCACAAAACGCGAGCGACTAAGTTGGTCCTCCAGCTGAGCCGTGAAGTGATGAAAGAAATGCCATGGATACAATATTCGATGTCAGCAGGATAGTCATACATGCGTGTGGCGGGGGGGAAAGCCCTTTAACGACAGCCTGCAGTCGAGGACGCCGGAATTAAGCATGTCAAGCAAATGTACGGGCCACAGCAGGGTCAAGTACGTGACAGCATCGTCCAAGCAGACGGGAGAATTGATTGTGAGAGTGGACGTCCGGCACGATGCTGAACAGTCGAAACAAAAACGCCTAGACCAGTGCTACTGATGTCGGAGGTTTAGCGCTGCAGAATGACTGGATTACTGGTGCACGGGCGACGTCTATTTGAGCGCCATTGATCTTTAGCGCTTCATCAAGTGCCGCAGAAGATGAGTACTTTCCCTCTTTTCATGGGAAAGTCGCATGATCTCCACGCAGGGTCTATATGCGCAGCACAACCGACGGACTTGGTACGAGCGACAACGGTCGTCTAAAACGCGCCGATTTACCGACGGTCAATGCGTTTAATTAGAGATACAAAAAAGAGGAAAATACGGAGCACATCGTCATTGGCATGGGCAGAAGATGCCCTTGTCGGACCCAACGTGAACGCACTGAAAGCGCATGCGAATGGGCACGAGGGTCGGGAAATGGGCAAGCACCAGCCTGAGGTGGTTCTTTACCTTGAGGGAGACTTCATCGGATTTTCTACTGAATCAAAAATCCGTGTGTATGGTGAGGACTGGGTATGGGAGAGCTGAATAGCAGATGGCGTCGTGGTAGTGACTATAAACGAGCCTCCGCGCGTCCGCGCAGCCGCGGCGTATGTCGGAAGACTGGGATTGACATCATAATTCCCACCCATTGTAATCTATAATTTTGATTATAATGGCAGTTATAAGCAAAACAGGCCTGAGAGCCGTAAACCTCCTCCAAAATTATCGGTTATAATGCTCGTAATCGGCTGTGGGCAACTAAAATGCCATTATAATGGACTGATCGACAATTACGATCATTCTCATCACGATTCTAGTTTTCCGACAATTACTGACTCGGACCAGCGTAGCGCTCGGTGGCATGTTGTCCTCTTTTTACCTCGGCCCTTGCCTCGGCCGAGGAAACCAAGTTCGTCATTCTCCTCCTCCGCGCCGATGTCGTCAAGCGCTTCGGGATTTCAGTACTCTAGGCGAGTAGCCCAGTCGCGAGAAATTAGTCCGAGTGGTGAGTTTGCGGTCCAAGTCCTACGTCTGTCTAGCGTGGCGACTGGGCTCGAGACTGGCCTTCGCTCCAGAATGTCCGAAGCAGCTGCAACGACGGAGCACAATCATCCTATCCTATTCTGCGTTCAAAGCTCCAGAACGTTCTAAGCACCTGTCTTTGTTCCCTCCCTTTAGGCGCCGATGTCGTACAACTTGGCTCTATTGCTGTGAAAGATCCGCAGACGCCTGACTACACATTCCTTATACAGGATTTGTAGGCCACGCTAACGATGACCATAGGGTTGTCGGATTGCGCCTTCGAATATACGTTTCTGCCCCCAAAGCGCACGGAGGTCTCATCAGACCGTCATCGTAGCAAGAGCACCAAGCTTACTGTAAATCATCCGGCCGGCCGGCGGGAGCTCGCGGCTTAGAGGGAATTAGCGCCAACACAACCAACCGATGCAAGGGACGCTACCCTTCCGCGCCCATGTATGCCATGAGGAGGTACCTCCAAGGTCCGACCCTCGACCCTGAGAAAGGTTGCGCAGAGCTTAGCCTCGCGTCCCGTTAATCAATGATTTACAGGCTGGGATCATGAAATGGAACGAACCCCGAGTCCTGAGCTCGCATTGTTCCGGAGGGGTGGTTATGTCGCCCTCCCACTGTCTCCGATTGTTACTAGGGTCGTGCTCAAGAAGTCTACCACGACAAACTCGAAGATGCTGCCTGTCATTCCTCAAAAGCACCTATAACAACTGCTTATAGCGCACACACCGAGGGCTTGTGATCTGTTCTGTTCCGTTAGCCTCGGCCGCTTCTTTTCCTCGAAGGCATCTTTCTATGGACCGTCTACGGGCAAATTTTGCAGGGTCGCGACTGAAGCACTCAGGGTCGCCAATCTGAGGTGTGCGCCCGAAGTCCTAACCAGGGCACGACGTGGATGTCTAGTCTCTCGTTACTGTTCATCACGAGGTTTCTGTGCGACAGCCGCCTTGCGATACCTGCGAAACCCGATCAAGATGGACGGAGGCATCTCAGTCTCGGTCTACAAATAGGCGACATGCGCTGGCATTCTCTCCAGTCTCCGGCCTCATTCGAGTGTGCCATACGTTCTTCAGCTGCCCAGTATGATGTTCGATCGCGTCCTCTACGCCTACTACATCGCATCTATGCCTTCGACACCATTGCCCATCTAATCGTGCTGCGCACGTTGAGGTGCTATCTCGGTTCCGTGGCCGCTGTCTAGCCGTGAGTCCCACTAAATCCAACTATTACATCGTGGCTATGGCTAATGCTGTCTGTTGAGAAGGTTATCACAGTCCTCTTTACCAGTCGAACACTAGGGTATCAAGGGAGGATAAGGCGGCTATCGGCGATACACAAGTACGTCTATTCCCTGGCCCCCGTTGACCCAAAAGCTCACTGACATAGAGCGAATGCGTACTCCAAAAACATATTTTGTAGAGTTTTTGGCTACCTCAAGCTTCCGTAATATCTTTATGATTTCTACGATTTGTTCATGACCGTGGAATGCACTTTTCTCGATTTCAATACAATATTTTGTCTGATCTTTCGGCGGCAGATATTCGCTCTCGCGGCTCACAGTCATATAATGAGTTACCATAGAAGGTCTTGAAAGATTCGTGTAGATACGACATATGCTAGCCCTGGCCAAGCCGTCGCAAACCCGCTGCCGTGGTTGATGTCATCGGCGCTTGTACGGCCGCTACTCTGGAATTTCGACGATATCCTCGTCTACCCGCGGCCGAATTGTCGGTGCACAGATTCCGTTTGCACCGTACGTCTCGACAGCTGACAAGCGCTCTTACACAACGTCTACCGTAACTCATGTGCATGCAAGTCACCATTTCCGTCGCTCCTGCGGCCTGTCCAGCGATACGCCTTGTGAGTTATCCAGGGACAGGGAACGCCATATACCCATGAGCGTCCTGCTGACAGTCGACATCATCCGGAGCCTTGCTCTCGGAAAACACCACACTAAGGAGTGTCACTGTGTCGCGAGATGTGCGCCTTCAGAGCACGATCCACCACCTCCGTCATACCAATTACAGCCTCTTCCTCCAGGGTGCGTCCGACCAGCTGCAGGCAGACGGGTGCATTTTTGAATACCTCGGGGTCATCTGCATTTTATAAGCACACGGGTCAGTAGACGGGAAGGGTAGTCAGAAGGGACGCGGGGTTGTGAGTACCCACAGAGGTTGTATGCGCTTTCGTCGCGCTCGGAGAAAAATTGGTGGGGCGGCGGCTTCTTGTCGATAGCAGGGTCGACCTTTGTGACTGGGAACACGCACGCGACATAGTCGAGCGCGTTGTACACGCGCGTGTAGTCTGCGTTTCTGCAGGAGGTGCGGACACCTCAGTCCGAGCGCACAGGGTGGCCGTAATAATACTCACGTGTTCTTGCCGTGGGGTGGAGCGGCCCAAGGCGCTGTCGGGGATATGATTGCATCGACTGGACGGCCCGTCGACGTCGTTGTCGCTGTTGCCTGCCATTGGTCAAGGTACTCCTTGCGCAAGACTTGCCGGCGCTTGTGGACCTGCCAGAGCTCGAAAGCGCTAAGCTCGCCCTTGTGTGTCACGAGCGCGTATGAATTAGGATTTCCGTCCATGCTCTCGATGAGGGGTTCGCCAGTGAGCTGAATGACGGCGTTATAATCTGCCTGACCAACTGCGGTGCCAATGGCGCGCTATGTAACAGCCGGGATGAACAGAAAGATGTTCTCGAGAAAGAGACATTACGTACCATGATTTTGTATAACTCGGCATGTTTGTACGGCACCCAATCCACGACTGCTCAAATCTTAGCCGGAGAATAATCGAAGGTCTACATTACTCACCTTCATGCCCGACCGCCTCCAAGGCCTCTCTCGTCATCTTCATTGCACGTTGAATAGGTTCGTGTGGAAGCACTGCGCCGTCATTCCACAAGAAACCGAAGACCAGTTTCCCGCCCGCACCGTGATGCTTGAGCTTATACTCGTCCTCATCCCAGGGCTTGCGAATGGCCAGTGGGTCCTTCAACCATGGCTCGGAATTGATCACGGCCTTCATGAACGCTTTGATTCCGCCTATGCTATGCGACATCGGTCCGAGGACGGAGGGCATGGAGTCCTGGCCTTCGCATGTATTAACCAAACCTTCATAGGGAAGACGGTTGCACGAAGGTCGCATGCCATAGACGCCATTGTACGACGCAGGAATCCGCACAGACCTGAGCCAAGAGTGAGGCGGAGCGACGGAGTTCGAATATCATAGTACCGCACCCGCCAAGATCCGTGCCAACACCCAACGGGCTCCCCTTCATGCCTAAGAGGGCACCCTCTCCTCCACTCGACCCACCAGATGTGAGTTTGCGGTTGTGCGGATTTAGAGTTCGACCGAAGATCAAGTTGTACGTTTCAGGCCACTGCAGGGATAGTTAGAGTTGTGGTGGCGACGTATGGACTTTTATAGGCAGCCCTACCATAATGGTCTGAGGAAGATTAGTGCGCACGAACGGGACGGCACCACAGTCGTACAGGATCTCGGTCAACGTGGCATCGCGGGTAGCATACTTTCCGATCCAGGAGATGTAGCCTGAGATTTGCTCCAGGGTAAGCGAGCGGATGGGATAAGACACGAAGAATTACCAATGGTTGTCTCGAGACCCTTGATTGCGACCTGATCTTTCAAGGAAACTGGAAGGCCATGAAGAGGGCCAACGGGTTTTCCGGTCTTCTTTAGCTGCTCGTCAAGCCATGCTGCGCGCTCTAAGGCCTTGTCGACAAAGATTTCCGTAAGGCAGCTCACCTTCATGAAATGAATTATCACGAACATCTTATCGGAAGATGTGCGTACCACTTGCTGAGCGATAATAGCACGCTTGTAGTAGGCAACGGTGACCTCAACGGACGACAGCTCGCCTGAGGCCAGCTTCCGAAGAAGTAATTCAATATCGGTCATCTCCGTGATCCCAAGCTCCTTCGTGGTCAGCAGACCGCAGGATGCAGGTACGTCAGTCACGTCAAGCACATCATCAGAGGGGACAGCAACGATCCAATCCTTCGGGATAGCATCGAGCTGGCGTTGTTTCTTCTCAGCAAGTAGTTCTTGCCACGTAACCGGAGCAGCCATGGTGATGGTGCGGAACCAGCTCGTCCTGGAGCGATAACAGCGCGAACGGTGCGAACAGAAGGGTGGGTCTCATGTTCGGTATATATAAAGCAAGCGCACCAGTAACGGACAACCGTTCCCCGCGTATCTTATCGACGTCCGCCTATCTAAATCTTGCAGTACCCGTGTTGAAGAATGCGGACGAACTAAATTTGAGCAGGAAAGAACTGTTTGGCATGAAACGGATGCAACACGGAGGAAAGGTGCAAGGCTAGCAAGCTGGTAGGGTAATGCACTCAATAGAGGGAAAGTCATACGGGAACACCGTTATCAGCAAAACGCATGAGGATTTCTGTGACGTCATGGGCCATAGCACATCGTCGAACGTTGAGTAAAGTGAGTGCTGGTTTCGACTCGGAGGGGAACGCCAGACGTCTTGATTGGGTCATACGTATTGGTCGGAGTTCGCACAATATTCGGCATCTTCCGTGCCGACGGCCTGTTCCGGCCCTGCCGTGCCCGAGGATCCACATTGGTTTCCCTCGAACCTCAAGGCCTTAAGCGTGGCCGTGCGCATTCACAGGAATGGTCATAGTTCAGAAGGCATTTCATGAGTCGTAAGAACGCTGATCTCCTGAGGCTGGTTCGCTCTCGGAAAGCTAATTCCTATGATGTCAGCCACGTGGACGCTGAGTTTGACCCGCATGCAACGTCATTCGACTTGCCTTCGTCTCGCACCCTCCAAACTGCCGCTCCTCAAGATCTCCGGTTGCCCCTTGAACTCGTCCTATCCATCTTCGAGATCTCAGCGTTGACTTCGCACAGCGCATGTCACTCTCTATGTCGGGTCTGCTCATGGACGCACGACACCTTTCTCCCGCACCTTCTCCGCAAGGTCGTACTCTCTTCCGACGCACAATGCCGCCAATTCTACCCGAGGATCATGGCTGGAAACCTTGATTTCAAAGAGCGTTTTATGCATATACACAGTCTCTGGGTCGACTCGGACGTCCTGCATGCGCCGTACCACCCGACGCTCTCGGCGTACAACCTCCCGAATCTCAGCCATGTCGCTATGCCCTTTACGCTCTTCACGGCCATGGCGCTCAGCAAACAAATCATGCCGTGCGTCGGCCTTAGTCTTGTGCTCATTGGCGGCGTGCGCGAATTGCGGAACAGCTTGCGGGAGATCCAGAGCGTTTCTGTCGACGCGAACGGGCCTGAGAGCCCACTCCTGGCCGCCGTGACGCACCTACAACTCATGACGATCGCTATCGGGCCGACAAACCCGCTCATTCACTTCACGAATCTGACCCATCTCGCGATGCCGTACTTCGGTGTTCTTGGCATTGACGCGCCACTCAACAGATTGAAGATGCTCGTGTTCGTCGTGCACACCTCGAGCTCGCGGAATGTGCACTGGGATTGTCGGCAGAGGGTCACTCGTGCACGTATGAAGGGTCGACTAGGGCTGTTTTTCGTGGAGGAAATGGATTCGAGGTTTAAGAAGAGATGGATTCAGACCGTCCGTGGCGAGTTCCCTTCTGTTTGGGAACGCGCTCGCACACAAACCGCGCTGCTGGAAGAGGTGCGTTATGCATCTGGATCTTCCGCTAATAGAAGATAATACTTGGGCCAGATATTTGAAACTGCTGGAGGGGATTGGAGTGTGGTTGAGGAGTGCTGGAAGGAGCGCTTCGTCGTGTGCGTGCTTACCGTTTCCTAACAATGCTTGTCACCACTTATTCCGCCGTAGACCGTAGGCGCGCTACAGGACTATCATACCTGCTCCTGTTGTTCAGCTCACATTGGCTCCGACGGGTATTGCATTCATTGCGACTTCTGTTCTATCAAGCCTCGATGAGCACCGCTACACACCCCAGTCACTATTATCCCGCTCGCTCATCGCTTGCCTAGGAAGATTTTTCTCTCTTACCTCACCACGAGCGCCTTAGTGTCCCTGATTCTGGATAGCATTGCCGCGCTCCGTAGCGAGTATCGGGAAGATGTGTTTTTTCCGCGCATATACCGTACATCTAGAGTGGAATCGTGCCGGCGCAAAGGTTGTCCGGGTAAACCTACGACGAGATGCCCTCGTCCTTTCCACATACAACGGTGTTCCGTGTTGTACGCCATAATCCCACACATGAGTCGACTACGATAGAGACTGAGTGTAACTCTCTTGGCTTAGTCTATTATTTTGGAGGTTACAATAAGCACAGCAACGACGACAGGCAGACATTGAGAGATAGCAGAGCGAGATTTTGACAACGCTGCGGCAAGGTACGGCATATAAAACACGACAGCGTGACACAACGACAATCCTGACCAGCGCGCATACGGGTGCAAGAAACGCAAAGCAAGCGCAAAGCAAAGAGCCACGTGAGCAAAGGACGAACCGTCAACCACGGGCAAAAGGGTCAGCCTTATCTTCACTTGAAAACATTATCGGCCGCAACAAGTCAAGACGGGCTTCGCTGGAGGCGTCGACCCCACATCTCAATCGAGATCATCGATCCCTCCAAATACAAGCGGGAAAGGCAGTTGCATATGTATTGGCCGGCTGGTGCTGGGTGGCGGGACGGTCGAGCCGGTTCGACTCGAGCCCGGTGGGTTCGAAGCCAAGTCCGACGAACTCAAACCCGTACTGGATGGCCGCGAGTTCGAGCTGAAACTCCCACCGGGAAGCAAACGTGGTCCAGAAGACGGTGCATCAGAGTTGGGCTGAGAAGGGCCGACCGGTGGCATGCTTGAGCGGCTGTCTAAGCGTAGCCGCGAGATGCTCAGGCTCGTCGGACTCCCCGGGACTAAAGGCGGTATGTTAGGGCTGTTTAGGTTGAGCAGGAGTATCGTCGGACTCGCACCTAGTGGAGGCACACTCGGACTCCCTGGACTGGAGGGATCGGGGCTCTCCGAACGCGGATCGAGGAGTGAGTGGGCAGTATAATCCGGATTTGACGGGGCGCTGTCGCGGCGGCTGGGGCCGGGAACCGATGAGTCTACTCGGGGACTAACTGCCGGCGAGGCGGATGCTTTGCCTTTGCCCTTCGAGTCCTTCAACTTGGAGGCGCCGTTCTTCGATTTCTGTCCGTCTTTCGACTTGGCAGCGTCTTTCGACGTCCCTGCTTTGGCGTCCTCGTTAGCGGACGCTTTGCGTTTGCCCTTCGTCTTAGCCTCCTTCGCCCTGGCCTCTTTCGCGGTTTTCCTGGCTTGTCGCTGACGCGCCTCGTCTTCCTTCCGCCTCTGTGCGCGCACAAAGGTGCGCAATGCATCTAGCGCATCTACAACAGTCTCCCTGCCGCGCACATCCAACCTGTGAACCTGTATGAGATCTTGTCCAGCCGGAAGGAGAAAGGAGTACTTCTTCCCCAGCGCCTCAATGAAGTCTTCTTCTTCAATCCATTTCACCTCGCTCCTCAACTCCCTCGCAACGGCGATCAAGATGGCACCCATCCTCCCGACACCTTCCGCGCAAATGATCCAGCCGTCGAACCGCGCTTTTATGCCCTCCACCTCTTCTTCCTCTTCCCTAGTTAGATTCGACGGGATGCCCATCGCCTCCACCGCGCCCTCCGCCTCGTCGAGCGGCACAGCGATACCCATCATTCCTGCCAGTGCCGCCATCTGCGCTGCAAAGCCCGCTCCTGCACCAGGGTTTCCCTGCGTGCTGACGGCCTTGATCCAGTCACCCAGTGCGTTCTCGCGCGCAAGCCTCCCGGGCGGATGTGCCAGCGCACGACGCAGCAGCTCGGCACTGGCCGGGTCATATAACTGGCCGAAAGTCGGCAAGAGTGCAGCGATAATGCACCGCGCCGAGTCGAGCAGCTCACGCTTGATGAGCTCTTGCACGCGTGCGCGGGACTGAGAGGACGTATCATGGCTAAGCGTGAAGGTCATGAGCTGGAGGACCCTAGCGTCACGCGGGCGGAGGAGATGACGCCCGGAGTCGAGGAGGCGCCAGAGCTCGTGCGTATCGCCTTCATCGGCATGGATCTCGAGCGCCGCGACGAATGCGCCTGGAGACGTGAGTGCCATGTTGTGTAAAGATGATAGCATCAAAGTCCGCGAGGATGTGTTGGTTGTGATGGCGATGATAGCACGGAAGAGTGGCGCAGCAGGAGCACGGGCGAAAGTGCACAGCAAGGACTCAGTAACGATATTGCGGAGGGAGTCCATAGCGTCGTCGAGGGCGAGCGACCAGTGAGGAGGATGAAAGGGGCATGTGCGGTGACAGTGGTACCCGTTCGGGCAATCGTATCCTGCGAGAAAATCAAATTCTTCCATATCATCCTCATCATCAATAAATTCCCCATCCTCGTCGAGACTGCCTGTTAACGCAAGTACACGTATCAGCGGTGTTTGGCTAGACAAGGTTCGATTCGTACGCATACGTGCGCCGTAAAGCATGTCAACGAGGGCGCGCCAATCCGTCGCCTCGCGAATTTCGTCCAGCATCCGAGGTATCGCGTCCTCCCTTGAGCCATGTGCAAGCATCGCCACAAAGAGGTCTCGCCAGACCCAGAGTAGGACAGAGCGAAAACCAGGTAGACCATCGAGCTGGAATGTCTTGACAGTCTGATGGGTCTTGCGGCGGGTAATAGAGACGTCAAGGGTGGCATTCATGACGAAGCAACGGCAGCTGAAAGGTGTGTATGAGCGAAGAATGAAAGGGACGAGCATCCAACAACGCGAGAACGTGACAAGGACGCGACGCGACGCGTAAGGCCATCCCATTTATTATCTATCCTGCCCTTCCCTACCGACTTCCCCCCCCCGCGCTCTCGCCTTTCGTTCGCCAGAGGACACAAGAGTGTACATGTGAAGAAGACTCACCCGGATGGAGATATACATGCCCCGCATACGCCCACGACAACGTCCGCTACGAGGAGTAAACAGTTATGCGCTTCCTCAAAGTCGGTTTGGTACTCCATGACGACGCTCCAAATGTCTTCGATCCAACGTACAAGCGTCATAACAATCTCATCTAAAATGTCGCCACGCCCGTCCAGCGTGCGCCCCATCTCACGCCGCAGTTGCTCGAGCATTGTGGCTCGGGACATGCGTCCCAGAGCCGGCATGCCTGCGTGGGCAGTGCACAGAGATTGAAGTGCAGAAGCAGCGGAGGAAGACGGTCCGACCAGCGGAAGGAGGTACTGATAAACGAAGGCGCGCTTGGAGTCGGGCGTCAGGGAGCCGAAGAGCGCGGCGAGCCTAGGGCAGCGAAGATTAATCCATCCGATTGAAAGAGGGACCAGCATACAAAAAAGACGCACGACTCTGGAGAAATATCGCCAACAGACGCGTTCACATTTTCCGCGAACATTTTTTCAGGGAAGCACGATAGACGCGGGGGGCGGGATGACCGCCGAATGTGAGGACACGGTAGGAATCAGGATGTCCACAGGCGAGACTAGTACTGCCATGCATCAGCACTGGCAAACCGCGCACGCGACTCATCACGTGCACTAAATTCGCAGAGCACACACCTCCCCGTTTCCTTCCTGAGTTCCTCTCTACCCTGACGATCACTCGGCGTAGTTTCTTTTCTCTCTCTCTTTTTTTGGAGGAACATTATCCGGCTAGGCGAAATCTCAGTATGGGCTCCTGGTCGGACCTTGACGCTACTGGTCAAGCGTTAGGGTATGAGTTCTAGTCGACTCGGATGAACCAGGGAGGATAGAAGACTGACGACGTTGGGATGAGTACCCCGGGAGGAAATGCCATTACGCACATGGTGTGCGACTCCAAGGAATGTCAGTGCTGAGGATGTCTCCTTCGTGGACGACCCAGCTCAGGCACCTTGATACCCACTAAAACCCCCACGGCGTAGTTTCTTGCATGATTTATTCAGCACTCTCAAGCGCCGTTCATTAAAACAAATAAACAGCATACTTCTTTGCTGCTCTACATATAGCTGTGCGTTCAACGTCAGCACTGAAGATCAACGTCTCACGCTTGGTACTGGTCCTTCCGGCTCCCAGCTGGGAGTGAAGCTATGGGCAGTATTCATATTTTTCTCAGCCTATTTCCGCTCTTCACTCTCTCAGGCTGTGGTATGGTCTGACACGACCGTCTCCTTTAACGCATAAGCTGTTTCAAGCTTACTCACATGCCCAACTCAAGCCCTTGCCAGTGAATTTGTCGACGTAACCATGCCTTTAACTAATCCCGACTCCCTCAGGGCGTACGAATGTAGGTGCCCCAGACCTCGTATAGCGAAAGGACTTTGGGGCTAACACAGGAGTCCCCACACCGTAAACAACGTGAGCATTGTACGGCAGATCTGTTTCGACAACCCGCCCACCGTGGCAAAGGCTGTTTCCAGATACGGAAACGGCCTTTTGTCTTGGCACCGCTCATGGCATATGAAGCCCAACCTCCGCAACCGCGCGCCGAAAGCAGTGTAACAGAAACTGCCATTATAGCACGGGAGTCAAGAAAAGCGTTACTCGGGATATGTGCGCAAACCGGCTTCCTTCATTTCACCTAGATAAAGTTGACAAGGTCCCGCTCGATAGTAAGGCGGGTGTGATTAAAGATTGGGGTGATTCAGTTTTTAGCGGCGAGAAATCAACAGATATAGACGAAGCGTCACACCGTGGCTTAGGGCATTGAGCTCTCCAGGACTTATTGACAGCCTGAGCCTGCAGTTTACCGGCGCGTTCGCTACCACTCTTGCCTTACTAGGGTGGCCTTCTGTTAGCTCCGCGTTCGGGGGTGACAAAGGCGTGTGATCATACCCCGACTGCGGCTGCAGTAGCAACGCAGACCTTTTCTGATTAGATACTTGACACATCGCTGCCGTCGAGCGTATCGAAGCACGCGTTACCTGGGTTTGTAGTGGATTTTGTAACTCCAGAAATCCGAGTCTTGTTTCCCCAGGGAATGAGGTCTTACCAGTGGCTCGATGAAATTCCCCTCCGACTCGACGGTATTCATGTGCCGTCTTCATATGCCTGCAGAGTTCCCTGACGCTGGAGTAGCGGTAAAGACTGACGCTATGACAGTAGCGAGGGAAGTTGAAGTTTTTATGCATGGCTGTGTGCCGATAGTGACCCACGAGGTAAGTCGTATCATTTCCTCCAGATGAGTAGCCAATCCTTTGGCGGCTAACGATACGTATTGTATTCGTGTGCAAAACACTCCGTGGAGAGAAGCAACAGACCGCCGTACATTCTCGCAAACGATGATTTACTATCGGCATATTGCCAGCGCCGAGAAGGGCCTCAAGAGGTAAACCAACCACGAAGGTGGCGTCCCGGTACGTTCTCCGTGCGCCCGAACACGCACATGCTTCTCCCGCGAACGTCAGGTGAGAGCTAGCTGTGTTCTGGATTTCTGCTGTATGGACAAGACAAGGGGGCGGTACTGCATGGATTTACCATGTCAGTTTCTCTTCTGTGTCTCGCTCCAGCCTGATGAGCGAAATTATACGCGAACCGCGTAAACGGCGGCAGATTTTCCTTCTCACATAACTCTGATCGTACCCAAGACGGGGTGATGTGCCCGCAAAGTGCCCGATCTATACGCACTGCCGCTCTACGGACTAGGATGCGTGCGAAGTTAAGGCCAAACTCGGGACAAGTGCAGTTCGCAGAGAATTCCGCCTGCAATATCACACAGCCTATATCTGGCGGAGGATACGTAACGGCTCAATATGTGAAGGGCGGATAAGGGACGTGTTAGTTGAGTACAGTGGTCTAAGCGTTGGTTGCAAAATCTCACGTCCATGATTATCTCCAAAACCCTGGATCATCGACAGGGAGCGGGGGTATAGCACAGCAGGCACGACCTTGCTTACCGCCATGGCATTCCTGTATGACAACTATTTGCGCCATATTGCTGGGTGCGAAAGTAAGGTCAACTAACTGGCCGACCTATAGCCGGAGGAATTATGCAATCAAATCAGCGCCATGGCTGCAGCCGATTTTCACGCTTCGCCGCTTCTCTAGCGCTCCGCTCGCAATTCTCAGGCTCGCTCTCGGGCTTTCTTCCGCTGTACATGCTCTCTATCCGCCAAGCCGTCTATATCTCCATGCATATATTTATTTCTTTTGGTATGTCGACCTGCTTGCCGGCGACAAATCGGTCGCACAACTGTGACTCTCATGGCCACAGCATCCTGAGCCCCACAGGTTCAAAACTTCAAACAAAACCCTTGACAAAACCTCTTGCCGTCGTCAGCGTCATCTCCATGAGTTGTGAGCAGTCTCGATAAGTGCCCTTTATTTTCCTCGCAGCCGCTCACGCAAAGTGGCGGTAAAGCTTCCTTCATTCTGGAGTTGTGGCGTGGGGCTAATTCGCCTACGCTTTATCCGGGGCCTACTTTGCCCAAAGTCACGGGTAGAAGTGCGCTTCACACACTGGGACTTCGCCCCTCTACAGAGTGCATCTGTTCCGACGAAAATAAGAGCGGCGGGCTTACACACATCTTGTTTTACGACCAACGGTCAGTATAAACATAAACAATCATACCCGTACTGGCAACAACGATCGTTGCCGAGCCCTCGTTTCCCAATGATCGATACGGAAATTTTTTCCAAATAGGATATCCTCGGTTTCTGTGCTTGCGTTGTATGGAGAAGGCCTAACTCTAAGGCGTGTTGAGGTGACAGGTGTGGGCTTGTAGAATATCCGGCAAGCTGGCGTACCGCGGCACCGCGCTAGAAGTGTCCCCTTCAATCTGGGCCCAGGCCGGGAATGAAACTGTCTGAATTGGTCACATTAGAGCACTAGACTCAGGCTCATACATGCCTCCCTGGCTGGTTTCCAAGTCCTGGCACTGGCCGGCACAGTCGTGTACACGCAAGTGTACACTAGGCTTGTCTGCATACAAATCCTTCCTCCCGGGAACGTTGGAACAGTATCCGTGGTTCATCGGCAGTTAATTCCGAGTACATAGGGCAATTATAAAGCGGAAAACAGGAGCCGCCATACGGCATCATGAGGTAGAAAGATTCTCAGGCTAGAGCAGGAACCCCCATGCCGCGAGCAGCGAGACCATAGCCCGGATCACCTGCTTCGACACCCCGCTCACCACAACGAAGGCGGTCTTGAAATGCAGCAGTAGCCTCCCGCCGCGTCCTCGTTGATGCCGTGTGTACCCTGACTTCTGCAGCCACATGTTGAACGCCCCGTAAGAGAGCCCGTCGGCTGCCTTCGCCCAGTCAAGCATGGGGTAAATGTACTCTGCAATGAGCACGTCGGCGCTCCTGTGCCTGTATCGTCAGAATAATCCACCGATTGAGAGTGACTAAGTCAAGGGAACGTACTCTGGGTATGTCTGCAGGCCCGCGTCCTTAATCTCACTGTAGACGAAGTTCACGAGGTCCCACTTCGTGACGACGCGGCTGCTGGAAAAGCGGATGTAGTCGAAGACCTGAGTGCCCAATTATCAGCGACGAGGAGGCGAACAAGGCAGGGAGAATGTGTCGTTACGTCTAGCCCGAGCGGCTCCAGCGTGCTGGGGGGTATTTGTCGTTCCAGCTTGCAGCTCGCTGCATCCAGCACTGCGCCCGCCTGAGGACGAGCCGTCGTCTCCTTAGCTCTCCAGCGACACATGGAGACGTCTGGACTCGGACATACCCCTGCGGCGACTGCAGCGGCGACACAGACTTTCGTGGCCCAGATATCAGACGAGCCTCCATCGTTGAGCCTGTCGAGGCAAGCATTGACCTATGGCAGGGTGGTCATTTTTTAATCTTAATGCAATGCCCGCGGGAGAGGGGAGGGAGTAGGCATACCAGTGGCTCGACGAAGGGCCGCTCCCCCGCAAGGGCGGTCTTGAAGCGTGTGCATATGTCAGCCGGGTTACCCAGCACTGGGAAAGCAGTGGAGACAGACACAACGACGAAGACAAAGAGGGAAGTGACCTTCATGGCAGGCTGGACAGAGAGACGGTCGGACAGAGCGGAGTGATATTCCTTTCTGGAGGGAACCGGCTGGCTGCTCGGCGCCAAGCGGTACGTATGCGTGTACAAAAATCCACACAAGGATCGACCGCATTACACATGACTCTTCTCACAATAGAATATAGCCGCCGGAGAGTCTCTGCATCTCAGCAGTCAGCCGTCAAGGCTGTATCCCGGTACGTTCTGCATGCGCTTGAGCATGTTCCTAGTTCTGTCGGTAGGTATCTAGTTAGCGGTGGCCAAGCTTCACAAGGCAATTTCGCAGCGACGTAATATGGTGCACTGCATGAGAACTATGAATCGTATTGACCGTGACTGGGACAACGCAAAGATGAGAGATGTTACTACAGCTGTGAATTTGGCGTTTTGGCATATCATCTGGGCTTGTTACGAGCGAGGCTATGCCATTGGATGGTGCCTACTAGAGCACGGGTCAAGAGCATAGTCGAATCGAGAGCATCGAGAGAAAAGCTGGGAAGCAACTTGAAGACGGCAGAGCCGGAGCCGCCGGCCCGGAGTAGAGCCGTGCTGCCGTCTGGTCGGAGCTCGAATTGCTGCTTTCTGGTAAATGAAACCCTACCGGTGGGTTGATAAAATGCCACTCTTGTCCAATGGTGGCCTTATACCCTGTACGTGCGTTTTCCGAATTCCCCAGTGTCGGACCGGTAGTAAAGATCGGCACTACGACAGTGGCGAAGAAGACTGGAGCCTCCGCGCAGGTCTGTGTGCCACCGGCAGTACTAGTGGCCTCAGAGGTGGGTCCTTGGATTTCCAAGAGAAGCGATGCATAGCAGTATGTGTCCACGTACAAATCGCCTCGAGCAGAGAAACGACAGACTACCGTATATCCCCGCAGATGACGACCTGTCGGTGAATCGTTATTAATAACTCCAGGAAGGCTTCAAGGCATTAAATAGTAACCAGGGGGGTTGGCATCTCAGTACGCCCTCCGTACAGTACCTGAGCATGTACACGCTTCGCCCGCGAACGTTGCCAGCGACCGCGTTCTAGGAGCTGGCTATACTTTGATTTCCGTGATCCAGTGTACTAGTTTTGCTGTATAGGCAGGACAAGAAGACAGCACTGCATGGATCTATCATATTACCAGCACTCCCTTGTCTCACTACAGTCTGTGCTGTACGAGCGAAATTGTACGCGGACCACGTAAACAACGGCTGGTTTTTCTTCTCGTCTCACTTTGATCGCGGGTAGACAGTATGCCCGAAAAAATGCTCGATCTGCATGCGTTGCTGTTATACGGACTACAGTAGGACTCGGGGGTGTGCGAATTCAGGAACTGGCTCGAGACAAGCGCAGCTCGCGAAGGACTGCGGCCGCAATACCGCGCAGCCTAGGTCCGATCGGAGATACGCGCGGCTCGATATGTTCGGGGCAGATAACAGGCGTATATGGGTGCGTCTATGTCTATGCATTGGCCAATGCACAATTTCACGCGTATGGCTATCTCCAGGACCCCAGGTCGACAGGGAGCGGGACTACAGCACGGTAGGCGTCACGCTGCGTACTGTCATGATCTTCCTGCATGGCAGTCGTTCCCGCCGTATTGCTGGGTCCGTAGGTAAGGTCAACTGAGTTGCCGAGTTATAGCCGGAGGTGTTATGCAATCAAATCAGGACTGCGGCTGCGGCTGCGGCTGATTTTGACGCCGTGCACAGTTCTCAGGCTTGTTCGGTCTTTCATCCGCTTTTTGCATGCTCTCTATCTGCCCGTCCACCCCCCAGCCTCATACATCTAATTGCTTTTTGTGCCTCGACCGCTCTGCCGACGGAGTGATTGCACAGCTCCGTCTCGGACCTTGATCTTCGCTACAGTCGCAATACCTTCACGGACTTAAAACTTCAAATAAAACATATTGCGTCGTCGCCACCGCCGCCATGTGCTGCGCGCGCTGCATCAATAGATGCCCTTGATTCGCCTTGCAGACATGTAACATAGAGTAACCGTAAAACTTCCTTCATTCCGATCCTGTGGAACGGGCTTCACACTTTGGCTTAATCTGAGACCTGCTTTGTCCAAAGCTACGGGCAGGAGTGAGTTGCTTCATGATCATGACTGGACCGTCGCACTTTTTACTGCACAGATGGCACCGGTGCCGACGAAATCGGAGCTGTGGTCGTACGTGACTCTCGTTCAGCCAGCACAAGCAACCGTTGCTGGGCTCTAGTCGTCCGATGATCAACGCAGGACAATTTTCCAAGCAGGACATCGCCCCTTTCTGCGCTTGTCTTGCATAGAGACAGCTGAACTCGAAGGCGCGCTAAAGTAACAGGTGTGAGTCCTGTAGGAATGTCTAGCACACCAGCGTGCCCGCGGCGCCGCGCTGGAAGTACACCTCGATCTGGGTCCAGGCCGGTAGTCGTATTACAGAACGCGGTTCATAATCACACATAGAAGTCACGTGTATATACGTTCTACGAGGAGCAGTACTATGCAGATGCATATGCGCTGTCAATGACAGGCACAGAACTTTTCGGTCTACTCCTAGATTTGATCACGACAGCAGAGACAGATAGCTATGCTCGCGAGCTGTACGAGATACATGGTCGCCATGCGCAGGAGAGGACTACAGATGGCATGCTGTGAAAGCAAATCCGACCTGAGAACGAGACCAGCCCATATCGTCACAAGTTGGTCGTGACTGCGCACACCCTTTCTATGATTGCGTTCTCCACGGACGCTACGATGATCCCAGTCCCGTGCTCTGCTGCGGTCACGTATGATTGAATACAAGACTGGAGGCTCAGAAGCATACGGAGGCAGATAAGAGAGGGGCCGCCGAACGCCGTACTGGATGGGTATATTTCGCAGATCCAGGCGTATAATCCTTCCTGGAACCTCTGCAACAACAACAGTTGAAGAAGATTGCCACATGCGCGATCCTATCCACCTCCACGAGATAAATAGCTATACAAACGCGACCTGGCCCAATGGCCGCTCTATGGGAGACAAACTGAAATACACTGCGCACTTTTGCACACGCCCATCTGCACAGCTGATACTAGACCCTCCTGCCCCGTGCTGCGCAGACACGCCAGGGTGACACACACAAGCGCCGCGGGGGCGGATTCCGTGCGCAGCACTCGGCGTCCGCATTGGGAAGCATGGAGCTCTCGATGTGGCCATCACGCCTCTCATCACGTACAAGAGGCGGGTATCGAAGGCCGCTGAATGCGCCAAAATCCCCTCCCCTGCCTATGCTGCGAGGACGAAGGATCTAGCTACGCGCCTGCGCCATCAGGGCTGTGGTGGTACGCGAGTCCCTTTCTCTGCTCAGCCCGACCGACGGGGGATAGTGCTATCAGGGAAGCTCTACGCTATCGCGGGTCAAACGTTTGCTCGATCGATAGGGAAGGGCGGACGTGCGAGGGGGGGATCGAACGTGCATGGCACACGTGACCGTGAGGACGCGTCGGGAGCGACGGCGGCGCGATGTTGCGCGAAGCCCTGTCGCCGCGGCGCGGATGCCGAGGAAAGACGTTCCTGGAGATCTTCGCGCTTCCCTGTGCGCCGTAAGGTTTTTGCTCCCGCAACAAGAACGTGCCGAGGTATGAAACCATATCGCAGAGGAAGAAAGCGGGAAGGGAAAGACGAAGGGAGCGACGCTTGAAATTAAAACGGCGGAATACGCGCGGATGGAGGTCGGTAGCGATCAGAAAGGAGGTACTCTTGACACGAGCGCGCGAGGAGCGGACGAAGCGTAGACAGATGTGTGGCAGCGCGAAGAGGAACCACGTGCGGAGAAAAGGGCGGACTTAGCCTAGTGGCGGGACATTGTACGACCTCCGGGCGCTATGATTAGGCGAATAAGAGCCCAGGGAGCATAAGGCATCCTACCCCGCATCTGGTCTCCTTTCCTCCCCCTCTCCTTCCCGCCCCGCCAGTGCCCATCATGTTAACGCTTCACTGGCTAACACGCTGCGTCCCAGGACTGAGCATCCTCCTGCTCATCTCGCTCATCACCGTCATGTTTTCCGATGTCAAATCCTGGTTTTTCCTGCCTCTCGCTTGCGTGCTCATGACCTACTCTGTCATCATCCACGTCGACACCTTTATTTTCGCCATCCGGCTCCCGTATGCGCTTCTGCACGTCAACAGGGGGGTCATGGACGCCCTACGCCGTCGCGGCGAGAAGAGCACGAAGCAGGCCGCTTCTGCGTCACAATATAGAGACGACGACAGGGATGAGACGCGTGCAGAGGACGCGGGGCGTGCGAAACTGGACGTTGTGGGCGGGCAGGAGGGCGAAGTCGTGCACCTCATCATCGTGCCCAACTACATGGAGGACGTCAGCACGCTCAAGTCCACCCTCGATGTCCTGGCCTCGCACCCCCGCGCAAGAACGCAGTACGAGGTGCGTGCCTGTCCCGTGTCGACACCGAGAACCCTGATGCGAAGACAACATAGATATGCCTCGCGATGGAACAAAAAGAAGCCTGCGCGTCGGAAAAGGCTGCGCATCTCGCTTCCCTGCACGAGAAATCGTTCCGCGCTGTCGTACCGTCGTATCATCCCTCTGGGGTCCCAGGAGAAATCGCGGGAAAGAGCGCAAACGTTGCGTTTGCGGCACGTATGGCGATGGAAAGGCACCGCGCGGTGCCGGGCAAATGCGAAGACTTAATCTTCACCGTGATGGATGGTGAGTTTTCCCCCCTGTATCAACTACGGTTAGGTTCGCATTCCGCCAGTTAGCGAGAGGGTGAATTGGACGTGGCGGGCGCGGACAACGTGCGCCCCGTCGGCTCCCACGCGACACCGTCGGGACAGATAGCGGTATATCTGTTTCCGGAAGTGGCACGTGATTTATGTGTACTTTTCCATCATCCGTCCCCCTTTTTACGACGTCTTCACAATTATTGACCTTGTGTTCCGCAGCGGACACACATCTCGCACGGGATTACTTCTCAGAGATACGCCGGCTGCATTATCTCCATCCTCATGAAAATCGCCGTACCCTCTACGTCTGCCCCATCATCTTCGACCGCAATGCGCACCGGATCCCCGTGTTCGTTCGCTGTGCTGATCTTCTCTGGGCCATGGCTGGCATCTCTGCACTCGTAGAACCGTGGCCAATCTCCATCCCGACATCTGTATACTCACTTCCGCTGGTCCTGGCGGAGGAAGTTAACGGCTGGGACGCAGACCCGAACGCCATCGGTGAGGACATGCACATGCTACTCAAATGCTACTTTGGCACGGGCGGTACTATTACCACACGTACCGTCTTTAGCCCTGCAAGTCAGTGCAATGTCGAGGGCGGCGGCGACACCCGTATTGCAAAGTACATTGACACCCTCGGCGCGCGCTACCGCCAGGGCTTGCGTCACATGTGGGGCGCTCTCGACACTGGCTTTGCTGTGCGGTCGGCCTTTTCGCGCCCGGTTGCGAGGGTGGGGTTGAAGCACGTCCTTTTGCTGCACCTGCTCTGGGAAGCGCACTTCCTTCCGATACACCTCACCGTCCTCCTCATCTTCTCGTCCATCTACACTGCCATCACGCCGCCGGACGCGATTCATCCGTACCTTGCATGGGTATTCTGGTTCACCGGCCTGCTGCGGACCCTCTCCTTTATCGGCATGAACGTTGCGCTCTATTTTTATGACCGCTACCACGCCACGGCTGTCAGTACCCGGGCACAAGACATGGCGCGCGCCGCTCTCACCGACGGGTTCTCCTACCGACCACTTAAGTTCCAGTTCCTCGCCGACCGCATCCTCTTCCCCGTCGCCGGCGCCATCTTCGGCACAGTGCCTGCGATCCAAGCAGAGATATCGCACTTCTGGACAGATCGGCTCGTGTACCGCGTCAGCGCGAAACCGCTCTTCAAGATGTCCGCATGAGGGATGGTATGTACCGCAGTGGACTGGGTGGGGAGGAGAAGGAGTGTCACGTACGATGGGATTGCGCGGGCTTTTATCCTCACGCACGGTTTTACGCACTATACCCGTACTGACTTAATCGATACGCATATTTTTAGCACCGCAGCGCGGTTCGTCGGTCGTTACTTCGCATACGTGTAGGTACACCTTACCGTGCCAAACCGGACAGTGGGACGGTTATCAATGTGATACTTATAGACGTCGTAGTGGACTCTTTTCTTGGACTATCTCCACGTAATACATTCCGGCCTATCCGTTTGCCTAGCGGGACGATTCATAGTATCTGTTTGCTGCGCTTCGTAGATGGTGAAAGCGACAGTCACATGAGCGTGTGTTTGGTGCATGCACCGTCAGCTGACGCAGCTTCCCGTTCTCACGCGTGTTTACATCCGCGACCGTCCCATGGCATAGACATCGTTACGGCTCAAGTCGATATCATTGGATTTCGATCTGGGCATTGCTTTCTGTTTTTATCTCTTCTTTGGCATTTCTGTGCCTGAGGGTCTACTAGTCAACGAACTTTCAGGTAATACCATGCCTGCTGAACTCCCTAAGCCTGCGTTATGAGTACTGTTTGGTCTTCTGTACACCAAGAATGCCTCACGCACACGCGATTCCCTGAGCCCTGAGCTTCGGAGAATCCGGCACGTCCGAACCTCTCTATGAGCTCACATGTCTGCGAGAAAAGGGTGGCTCGGCTCGAACGCGAGGTGCAGGTTGCTAGGAAGGCAATGCAACTGCCAGTGGTGCGTCACTCCCTCGTATTTTCTTGCGTATTCTTAGCTTTATCTTATCCTCAATAGGTGGACGCTTGTGTCCAGACGGATGGGTACGGTGAGTACTCCTACCTAAAGGATGAGCCCCGCTCCGGGGACGGAATGCGTATCGCCTCGACGTGTACTGGCACATCTGACATGCGTATCAGAAGCCGCTTACTGCGCCGCAGCCGTTCAGACTGGGCCATCTGTTGAACACGCCGCCAAAGAAAGGACTCCGCATCCATCTATCGGCGCCGCTGACCCGTCGTATATGCGCAAGCGAGGCAAGCCACTGTCACCACTGACGCTCAATGTCAATGTCAAGCCTGTGCTGTTCGGGACAGTCACGAAGAAATTTAAACGGGAGATCGAAGTCCTTCCTGCAGAACCTGTTTGTTTTGAGGTGTTGGACGACTCGGGGTGATCCTCCACCTGCTTTGTGCGTGCTGAAGACATGCCTCGGATCAAGCGTTGATGTCGACATGAATGTGCGGGATTTCGACCTCCCCACCAATTCCAATGACCCTCAGCCCAGACAACCCGATGGTTCTATCCAAACTGACACTCATTCTCAGGATATGAATGATGTCAAACTCTCCTCTGCAAGCCTTCGCCGCGAGTCCAACACATCTCGTAAACGACCTCACAAGGTTTCTAGCGTGAAAGGGAAGACCGAGCAAATTGATTCGACGCTCCTGGATGACGACACGATTGACCACGAACCAGGGAAGGTATGCTGAAACACCTTTCCCGTCTCCTTTCAGCATCTGAAGTCTTTACTAGTAGGTCGAGCCTACGCTAATATCTGCCCCTCCTGACGACGAAATTAAAGTCAAGCAGGAGTTCGTTCTTGACGTGGATCTGATCACGACCCGACTCACTGCTTCAGGGGCACAATCCGTCACCGTCGATCTGGAGCCGGACGTCCGCGATGTCAGATTCACCAGGGTATTCTCAACTGACGTATATGGTGGTGGTAGCCGCCAGTCTATTTTCCAGAATATACACGAGAAGAAGGGGAAGCATCCATTTCGAGATTTCATGTACGTCAACCGTGATAAGCACCCTAACGCGCCGAAGATCCCTGTCGAGTCCGGTCAACCGAGCCCCCGATGACGATAACGACGTCTTGCGAGTCGTTGCAAAGGTGACTAAGAGAGCCTGGCAGTACATGGGTCAGGCAGATCCAATGACGAAGGAGGGATGGACTCGGAGCAGAAGGGACCCTGTAGTAAGATCCTCATTATCCCCGCTCGTCCACTTGTTCTGCCTTGACTACATATACTTTCTCAATTTCGTAGACATTGGATCAATAATATCATGCGCTACGACTGGGGAGGATCTGCGCGGCTCGAGGTAGGCTTCCGGCGTGAGGATGGGCGGGAGCCCACCGAAGAAGAGACTGGGGTCCTTGGTTGTAAGAAGGCTCACCCGTATCCGAACGTCACTCTAAAGCAGGCTGAGCATGACTTCAACGAGAGTGTGCTCGTACGTAGCCGCGCAGCGCACCCCGGCATTATAACTGATGTTTCTCCTAGGGTATATGACTCCGGTCGGTGGGCCAATGCGAGTTCATTAATATTTGCAGCTCAGTCCTTCTCTAGAGTGGGTAACCCAACGTGAGAAAGTGAGACCTGCGGAAATTTCTTTGACGTTTGCCAGTGAGTAATGCTTATGTTTCTTCTCAGTTCAGTCGTATCTTCACTGCTAACAACACACACCACTACGATGGTCGGGGAGAGAGGATGGCACTACGCTTCCGCACTACCCATACAGGTGCAGGTACTACTACAACCGCGAGCCAGGCAGGGATGGAGCCGACGATGCAGACAAAGGAAAGAAGAATCATGACGGCGATACCTACAGACATCCAGCACAACTCCGCGCATGGTAGAGAGGTGCGCAAATATGTTCGGTTCATTTCGCCATTGTACAACAACAACGACAACGACAACTGAATTTTGCCATCAACGCGTTGGAATAGTTGTGCTGAGTATAACGAAGCGTTTCAAAACGGTGTAGTGATAAAATTTCCGGGATGGAAGGAGAAATCCGACATGAAGCGCAGAGAGAAGGTCAAGACCGGTTCGGCGAAGAAAGACGCAAGCACAGGAGGGAAGCAGGTCGCTGCTATAACACATTTCGATCTGCACCGTCTGCGTCTCACAGTTCACCCGACGAAAGCGAAGACGCAGAGTGCGAACGGGAAGGACAAGTCACAGCGCTAAGACTCGTCCTCGGCAACGAGATCGCAGGATGTGCCGAGTCCGGGGATTTCGGTGAGTCGTAGGAGGTCGAAGACAGCAACTTCTGACATGGGCTAGGATAAGTATGCGACTATACATTACTCCCCTGCATTTCTTGACATTTCCCATTCTTTCCGAGGTTTCTCCCATTTGTTCTACGCATCCTGGAAACTTACACGACACGCCATCTCGGGCAAGAATTCTTTGCATCTCTGCATCTTCTGCACAAGGTCGTGCCAGAGGGGTGAATAGATGTGTATGAATACGAAGGAATTAGTGATGGCTACAAGAACCCGTGCAAGGCATTATCATAAAACTACAAAGCGCAAGCGCGGCCGCGCACGCCCTCAAACCAGCCCCATCGTGTGACGAGCACTCTACAAAATGAAGACCAAATGTCAACCGAAGTCCGCACTCAGCGCGCGTACGGATGGTAGCCGTGCTGCCCACGCTGGCCCGCACGCTGTGGCCCAGGGCCACCTGCCGCTGCCCTCGGGCCCTTTGGCACACCCGCCATTGAGGCACTCATCCCCTGCGCACCTCCACGCACCGGGCCACCCATACCACCACCCATACCACCGCCCATGCCACCGCCCATGCCACCGCCCATCCCGCCGCCCATCCCGCCGCCCATCGCGCCCATCCCGCCGCGGCCCATGGCCATCCCGCCCATCATGCTCATGTTGCCCATCATTGGCATACCGCCCATCATCGGGTTCACTGCGCCCATCTGGAACATCCGGCTGTATAGGTTCGCAAGCGCCTGGGGATCGAAGGTCGTCCCTGCCACGCCGGCGGCGGCGGCGGCGCCGCTCCCGCCCTGCTGCCCGCCGCCCATGCTTGCACCGCCGCCCATGCCTGCGCCGCTGCTCATACCACCTCCCTGCCCGCCGCCGCCCATGTGGCCGCTAAAGCCCCCGCGGCCGGTGCTCGCGTAACCGCCGCGGCCACGGGAGGAACCGTACGGCCCATAGACGCTTGCGCCGCCGTCTGACTCGCGCTGTGCGCGCGGTTGGGCCAGCTTCACATCTATCTGTTTACCAAGTCACGGGTCTATGCCGAGGATGGGGAAAAGCGAGAACGCACGAGTTTACCATCAATCTCAAGCTGCCCAAAGCCGAGGAAGGGTGTGACGTCCGTATCCTCGAAAGAAATGAAGCCAAAGCCCTTCGAGCGGCCCGTCTCGCGGTCAAGCATGACGGTCGAGTCCACGACCTTGCCGAACTGACTAAAGAATTCGCGCATGGACTCAGACGTTACGCTACCCGGCAGGCCACCGATAAAGAGTTTTGTTGCGCGCTGGTGCTCATGGCGAGGGATCGCGCGTTTTGGGTCGATCTATACATGAGCCGTGTGCGTTAAAGGCGGGACGTGATGGCGAAAACGGGTGCGCACGATCTTGCCGTCAAGAAAGTGCTCGCGAACCATGACGGCGTTCACGGATGCGGGGTCCTCAAAGGTAAGGAAAGCAAAGCATCGCGAGCGCCCATCCGCATCGCGCATGATAGTACATGCATCGACCTTGCCGAACTGCGAGAAATACTTCCGTAGGTTGTCTGTAGGAAAGGTACCGATGAGGGCAGCATTTTAGCGCTACTACGCCTACGCGCGGTAAATACAACAGTACCATCCGTTGTCTCCCAGTTCAGGCCGCCGATGAACATTTTCCTGTACGTTCCAATACCGAATCCGAATGAAGTGTGCGTTCGCAGACCGAAGCGTTACCCGAGCGAATTCGTTCCGTTTTCGTGGTGCGTCGTCAGATCACGGCGATTTATACCGGGTAAGATATGCGGAAGAAGCAAGATGGATATTAGCGTCGACTGCCTATAACATCGTCACATGCAAAGAGGAGAAATAAACGACTGCACTGGGGCCCCGACGACGGACAATGCTTTGTGCTAGTGCTAGCTTAGACCTAGGGCATAAAGGGGCAGTACGGCGTAGCTAGCTAGCTTAGCTTCTACGGCTTCTGCTTCGTGTTCGACCTGTTGACGCTACAATAATCGCGACAGTCACCGAGGGACTGGCAGAAGACCAGATGAAACACCCGACAAGGAGACAAAAACCCTGCCAAGTCAGTCGGTGGAAAATGGGAGTGACTCACCCTTCATCTTTCATCTCCGATGGTCGTACCGAGCGTTCTTTCGCGGCCAAGTCCTCGTAAGAGCCAGAATCCCGCGGCGGGGGCATGAACTTTGGTTGTCCCGTCTCCCCGTCAGTGTATGTGGGGATCAGAGAGGGCTCCGGGGCAATATCTTGGGCAGTGGAGTCATAGGTCGGTATACTATTTGTCGCTGGCGCAATAGGAGTGGGAGCTTCCTGCTTTGCAACAGGATGAACTGGCGTCAGAGGGGACGCCTCATTTTTGACCGTGGATGTTGAGGATTGCGTCGCGATCGAATTTGTGGTTGAGGGCTGCGATATTGCGTGCGTCGTCTGTGTACTGGGCGAAACGTCGTCATTCCCATAAAGGTCTGCCGGCGCGGCATGAGCTTGCGAAGACCGGAAATTCTACATGGACGCACCGCCATACAAGTCAGCATCGAGTCCGAGGTCGTGCGCAGACATTGCTTGGCGGTCCAGGGGGGCGGGAGCAGTCGTGGTCGGAAGAGAAAAGACTATCGACCGTGATTCGACGCAGCCGTGGGCTCCGCAGGAGCCGGCAAGCGCTTACGTGCCACTTTCCCGCGCTTACAGAGCAAAGATTTCACTTCCGGTTTCGAGACTGCCTCCTTGCTCGGTTACGACGCCCATCTGGTTTCGGCGATATCATGCCCGTCCTGGGTGAGGTTGGGCTCATAGATCAGTATTTCACCTCTCTTGCGGAGCTCGATGCCTGGGCAGAGAGACGCTGTTTGCCTCATGACAACATCGTGCCGTATACTTACCGCCGCACGATCGAGAACCGTACTGGCCGATTGCTGGTGGGTGCACTACTGATTAGTTAGCACATATGCCTCAAACCCACCAGGTCTGCCACGACTTCAAAGTACACTATCTAAATAATGCTTGCAAACCCGTAGTCACCTGTCGTCCATTCTACAGGGCGGCTACTCGGAGACTCCCTCGTCACTGAACTACACATTCAATTTCTGGACGTTCACAGACATTTTCATCTAGTGAGTCAGCCCAGTCGGCGTTTAACTTGGCCATAATGCCCGCAAGTTTCTCGCACCATCGCGTCACGATGCCGCCGCCTGGCTGGACATCTGCCGCCCACCGGCATGGCGTCAAGATACTCGGAACGCTGTACGTACAGCAGCCTGTATCCGCCGCTTGCCATGCATACTAGCTCGAACTCAGGATATTCGAGCACCAGGAAAGCGAATTTGACTGCCTCCGGCTTTTCTTTGGGAGGCTCCCTTCATCGCAGACGGGACCTGCTGCTCCCAATAATGACGCGAATCATGTCCCCATCTCCCCGCACTATGCACGTGTCCTCGCGGAACTCGCGCGCGATCGCGGGTTTGATGGATACCTGCTAAACTTCGAATGGAACTTGCGTGCTGATCGCGGTACGGGACAAGCGCACTCCCTTACTGCTTGGATCGCACTGCTGCACGCTGAGCTCAAGGCGAAGGTTGGACCACACGCGGAGGTGATCTGGTTTGTGCTTTCCCCTTCAGAGGGGGAAGAACGTTCGCTCAACAAAGTGCAATAGGTATGACAGCGTAATCTTCACTGGACAAGTTCGTTGGCAAGACAGATTGAACACTTATAATCTTCCCTTCTTCCTGCCGTCGACTGGCTTCTTCACGAACTATACCGTGAGTGGGATCTTGCGGTCTGCAGTGCACAAGTTGATGCTTGGTAGTGGCACCAATCTTACCCCGCTCTTGCCTCCGCCTATTTCTCATCCATTGACCGTTCCCTCCTCGCGCCCTCCGCCACACATATCACCCCAAAAACACTGGCTGACGTCTACACCGGCATCGACGTCTGGGGTCGCGGCTCGCACGGCGGTGGTGGTTTAGGCTCATACCGTGCGTTCGAGCATATCGAGCCGTCCACCGGGCACAGCGTCGCACTTTTTGGACAGGGCTGGACATGGGAATCCGAGCAGGACAAGCCCGGCTTTAGCTGGGAATCGTGGTGGACGTTCGACCGCCTGCTCTGGCTCGGTGTACACGGTCAAACTATCGACGTCCCACCGGTGCCGCGGCGCCGGCTCGAGGATCCGGAGTGTCCGCACGGCCCGTTCCGGCCCATCGCAGACTTTTTTGCGCGTGCGCCGGCGCCGGACCCCCGCGCGGTGCCGTTCTGCACGACATTCTCACCTGGTGTCGGGTTTTCGTGGTTCGTTGCCGGCAGGCGCGTGTACGGCCCGACGAAGGACGGCTGGACGGACGTCGACAAGCAGTGCTCGCTCGGGAACCTGCTCTGGCCTCGCCCTGTGCTCGTGTGGGAGGACCGCGAGACCAACGAGAGGCTGCCCATCGCCGAGCCGGCGGTACAATTCGACGACGCATGGGCGGGCGGGAGCACGGTGCGGGTGCACTTCGACGTGCACGGGTCCGACGCCGAAGACGCCTTCTTCCGCTGCGTGTTGTTGCCCGTCCAGTCGCTGTGTCTCTCGCCGGGCCGCGCGTATAACGCGAAGATCGTGTTCAAGACGGAACCCGGCCCGGGGCCGGCCGCGGACCTCGATGTTGGCTTCGTCATCAAGCCCGCCAAACCCGGCGCCGGCGTCGTCTCCATGTCTCCTGCCACGGCAGCCGATGACCTGCCTGGCGGGTGGACAGCGCAGACGCTGCGGCTGAGCGTTAGCGAACCATGCGAGGTCCATGCGGGCCTCGTTGTCGGCTTCGCGACGGAGGATGCAACACAGGCGTTGTCGTTCTCGCTCCTGCTCGGCCTCCTTGCCGTGTACCCCGCTACGCCCGACGGCACGACGCCCGCGAACCCGCGCATCCTCTGGGCAGACTACGCGCCGGCAACACGTGTGCTGAGCTGGGACGTCGCAGCCACATACCCGCCGCTCGTGCTCCCTTCTCAAATCCCGGGCCCCAACGACCCGACGCCACTGTGGCGTCTCGACGACTCGGATAGTTGGTTCCCGCGCCTCGCATACTGCAACATATACGCTCAGGCGCATGGTGCGGGGGTCGTCATGGACCCAGAGAAGGCTCTCTTCGTCGGAACGACGGGACTCGAGGGCACCGCGTGCAGGATGACGGTCGGCGAAGGCGCGCTGCCAGACGCGGAGACGGTGCGGTTTTACGTGCAGGGCGTCACGGAGCGTGGAGAGGTCATGGGGTGGGAGCGATGTGTGTTTGTAGACGCACGAGTGCGGTGAACGACGCGGGCGGCGCAGAGTGCGAGGTCCGAGATTGAGCGGATACGGAGTCATGCATACCGAGGCGCGGCCGAAATCCAAGCTGTACTATTTTGATGGGGGAAGTCGAACGCGTCGTAGAAGTCGAAC
>MU273656.1:0-57100 GCA_022160365.1 Vararia minispora EC-137
GGATTGTTTGAGGACTGCCTTGCAATTTGTCAAGATACTCCTTTTTCAAATAGTATACATGTGAAAGTAGCTAATAGTGACAGAAACAATGCTAGTTGATGTGCAATCTATTCCACAATTTATTCCATAATCCATATGTATTCTATGTACCATGCAGCGAAGCATTGTTCCAGAGCCTGAGGCATGAACTGAAAGGGAGCTGTGTAAGGAGTTCGTCCGCTGCGGTACTGTCACTCGTCACGCTGTCCCTGTTGGCAAATACAACCAAACACTCGCAAAATTCGCGCGATTTTCACACTTCAATGCAAACGACAATACCGTTGCCATGGTCGTACGACTCCGTGAGCGGAGGCGGCCGCGTGTTACCCACGTGGCTCCGTCCTGCATTGCTTTCATGCTCCCTTTTGTGCCCCGCCACATACAGTACTCCACTATGTGAGTTTACCCTGAAGACTAGTCAGCGATCTCCTTAACGGGGAGCAACGCACTCTCCCGAGACCTCTGAGTCTTCAGTCGGGTGTAGAGAAGGTACAGGTTGGCTAGCTATGGCTGTCTGTCTTTCTATCCCGGAGGGAATGCCCAGGCGAATGCTTCGAAACATAGGCCACACTCGACGATACAGTATGCTCGCGGCCGCCGCAAACCGCCAAACTACCCCTCTGACGGGCTCATCGCAGTATAACCATTACGGTCAGCTCTTACGATACGCGGTCTATCCGCGACTGCACCAGAACGAGCCATGGGCATGCCTGCGCACCCTCCCTTCACACCTTGATCTCCTCATCCGGATCCTCCACGGCCTTCTCCGCTGATCCATATGCAACCTTCTCCGCCTCGCCGTACGCGAGCTCCGGCTCACCGTCGAGTGCCTCCGGTGCGGGCACGAGGCCGAGCGCGCGCGCCTCGGAGGCGGTGAAGGCGCCATAGACGTCTGCGTCGTCGGTGGTGTCGAGGTTGCCCGGCGGGAAGAGGACGTTGAGGGCAAGGAAGACGGAGAAAGAGATGAAAAAGCCTAAGGCGCTCAGGTCGGTCGCGTGCGGGGACGGCCAGAGAGAAGGGGAGGGGCACACCGATGAAGAAAGATACATAGTAAAGCTCGTACAGTGCGCGCGGCGCGCTATCGTCCGCGTGCACTGCGGCATTGAGACCACCGACGGTGGGTGCCCATCCCGCAAGCCACGCGGGAAGCGCACGGAGGTTGAACCCGAGGGCGTAGTAGTAAGCGGAGCCTTCGAGGCGGAAGAGGTGGGAGAGCGCGATGCGGCCGCGGCGGAGGAGGAAGAAGTCGGCGGTCATGATGCCCATCATCGGCGCGAGGAAGACCGAAAAGGACGAGAGCGCGGTCAGGAAGGTCGCTGCGCCAGCCTCGAGCTGCCATGGCTGCACGATCCACGCCGCGAGCTGCCGGGCAGGTCAGGAGGTGCGTGCGAAGAGGGAAGAGGGGGGACGCACGAAGGTGAGGATCGCACCGCGGCGGATGTTGATGTACCGCGGGAACATCCCCGCGAGGTCGATGCCGCCCGCGACGGCGTTACCGCACACGTTCTGGAAGCCTGACTGTACACCGCGCATTAGCCTACACGTCTCGTCGGAGACGGGAAGCTGCGGCGCACCGTGAGCGCGAAGCCAAGCGCGAGGAAGAAGCACGCGACACGTGACTTGGCGCTGCCGCGGCCGTTGCCCATGATGCGCATGAGCAGGTCCGGAGGATTCCAGTAGATCTCGCCGTAGATATTCTGCGCGGCCGAGGTGACGACGAGGCCCATGAAGCTCACGATAATTCCGACAGCGAACCTGCGCAAGCGTCAGTCGGCAAGGAGCGAGGGAAGGAAGATAGGGAGAGGGAGAAGACGCACAGGCAGGAGATCGTGCCAATGATGAAAGCGGACTTAGATTTACCGTAGCGGCTGAAGTCACTGCCGTTGACCATCCCGGCGGCGGTCGAGCCGATGTTGGAATTGATGCAGTTGAGCATGATCCACGGGATAGTCCAGCGCGAGCCAGTGGTGTTCGTGCCCTGTGTGAAGAGCGGGCCGACACCTTTCGCGACGGCGAGGGACCAGATGACTTGGAGACGAAACACGTCAGCGAGGCGAATGGTGGGTAAAGGAGGGGCGTACGTAGAGAGATCATGCCAAGGCTACAGTAGATGGAGGTGACGAGGAAAGGGAGGCGGAACTTCTCGGGCGGGAGCCAGAGAAAGGGGAGGGAACAAAACCAGAAGATAAAGAACCCGACCATCTCCTGTGTCGTGACGTTCGCACTCGCAGGGAGATCTGTCAAGCGCACACGATATAAACAACGGCGAGTATGAAGACGGCTCAGAACGCACGATTGGGAATGTCCTGGAACGAGGGCCAGACAGCGGTGATGATAACGTTGGTGAGCAGCCCTCCCGTGTAACACTGGATGGCGGTCCAGATGAAGTTCAGCATGACACGTTGGATGAGCGGGATATAGCTCCCGCGCATGCCCCAGGAGTAGCGGTTCTGAATGGTGAAGCCGATGTGGTATGTCAGGCCGCACCAGGCGCAGAAGCTCGTGAACATCGTGATGATGACGTTGGAGACGACGATGACGGCCTGCGATACGGCGACATTAGGGAGAGCCGTGGTGTTAGTGGTGGGCGAAGTACGTACCATGGATTGCTTGACGGACAGGCCGGCGGAGAGGAAGGTATTGGGCAGCTGCCATACGGAAACCTAGATTGAAAGAAATCAGCGTCTATGTTCATATGCTCTACGAGAAGATGCACACGTTCAAGGAATTGAGCGTCCAGTATCCAAAGAACTCGAACCAACCCCACGTCCGCCGCCTGACCAGGGCGTAATGACTCAAGCCACGTCTCGCTCAGAGGGTACGTGCACATACGATGGAGGAAGCGGTATCAGGTCACGGTTGGCCCAGGAATCGGTCTGCTCATGCTTTGCCTCGTCCCCATGGAGCTTGACGAGCTCGTTGACGCGGGAGACGTTACGCCTGAACGACATGTCGACGACGGCTGGCAGAGGGCGAAGATGAGAAAGAAGCCCTGCTGAAGCTGAGGAGCACTTTCCATATTTAAATGGAGAACAGGAACAGAAGCGGGTAAACGCAGAGATAAGTGACTGAGTCGGATTCGGATAAACACGTCCGCTGCTCGCGATCGCTTGCGCGCTCCCCTTTCCCGTAACCACGGCTGGCACGTACGTTATCTCGGTCACGTGGGCGTTCTCCCTCTAGCGCACCTGCTTATCGGTTTCCAACTCTACATCCGAGTCGACGGCCGCCTTCATCGTCCCTTCCGTATGTCCCGAATGTTTATGCTGCCATTTTCCGCGGATGACACGTTTGTTCCTGGGCCGTGCGATCGACGCGATAGAGGCACGACGACGATTCGGACGAGTCGGACTCGGACGGAGCACGCCCGCGCTGCCGTCAAAACCCTTCATGCCCTCGTACTACTTACGGATACGCTCTTGTCGCACTAACGCATCTAATTACCCCTCTTCCGCAATATTCTTTCACTTGATACCATGAACGACGCTGGTATACGCTGTGGGATCGATGTCGGAGGGACGAACACGGACGGCGTCCTGCTCGACCCCCGCGCGACGGACGCGCCCAACTGCGGCATCCTCGCGTATCACAAATCCCCGACGACACCAAACCCCAGCGACGGCATCGAAGAGTGTATCAGGAAGCTGCTGGAGGAGGCGAAGGTGGACGCGAGCCAGGTCGCGAGCTTGACGATTGGCACGACAGTGAGTGCCCTTACTAGACATATGCGTGTGCGCCCCACATCTAGGCATATATACAATTCGTATGCTGTCTTGAATTCTCCAGATATTCGCACGGATGGTGGACGTGCCATCCCGAATGCCGTATGTCGCTCTATTGTACGCAGAGTCTTGCATCCTACGGCCGCAGCATTTTCACTATTCCGTTGCCTTGCACGATCTCCATCGAGTCGATTCCTGAACGTAAATATAGCACTTCATCAACGCCGTTATCGAGAAGGACAGTGCGCGGCTCGCCCCAGTGGCCGTCATCCGCCTCTGCGGCCCGTTCTCCCGCGAGTGCTACCCGGGCATCGACTGGCCTTCGGACCTCGCCTCCCTCATCTGCGCACACGTCGGCTTCGTCGACGGTGGGCTCGAGATCGACGGAGACATCATTCGCGACGTCGTCGAGGAGCAGGTCGCTGAGCAGTGCCGGATCATCAGGGAGAAGGGCATCAACGCCGTCGTCGTGAACGGCATCTTCGCGCCGTCAGACCTGGTGGAGAAGCAGGAGGAGCGCGTCGGGGAGTGGGTTGCGAAGTACCTCCCCCAGGCGGACGTGGTGTTGTCCAAGCATGGTTCGTCCCCTCCTCTGTCGTCTCCGCCTGCCCCCGCCGATCGTGCCCGCACGAAGTGGCGAACCTCGGTTTCATCGAGCGCGAGAACGCAGCACTGCTGAACGCGTCCATCTTGCCCTTCGCGCGTGCGACGATCGCATCCTTCGAGCGCGCCGCGCGTACTCTGCGCCTCCGCTGCCCCGTCTTCCTCACCCAGAATGACGGGACGCTCCTGCCCGCTGCGCTCGCAGGGCGTGTCCCGATCCGCACGTTCAATTCTGGCCCGACGAACTCGATGTGTGGGGCCGCGTTCCTCGTTCGGCATGAGCTCGGTGCAAGCACCGTAGCGCGCAAGGCGCTCCTCGTCGCCGACGTCGGCGGGACGACGACGGACGTCGGCATGCTTCTCGTGAGCGGGCTCCCGCGCCAGGCGGCAGCCGTCACGGACGTCGCGGGTATCCGCATGAACTTCTCCTGCCCGGACGTCAAGAGGCGCGTCCTTTCCTCTCCTCCTACACCGCGCGCGTCCAGGCTGACCATCCGCACACAGCATCGGCCTCGGCGGTGGCTCCATCGTACGCAAGGCACCTGGCCAACCGCTTTCGATTGGCCCCGATTCCGTCGGTCTCCGCATCCAGACGAGCGCGCTCGTCTTCGGCGGCGCCGTGCCCACTGCGACCGACTACGCCGTTGCGGCGAGCGCCGTGGATCTGGCCATCGGGGACGCGGCGCGGGTCCCGAACAGCGTGCGCGCGGACGTCGAGGAGTACCGCGCCGTGCTGAAGGCTATGCTGGAGGGCATCATTGACCGCATGAAGACGAACGCGGACGATATCGATGTGCTGCTTGTTGGAGGGGTGGGTGGCCATTGCAAGGTGCTCATGCGGGCACTGACCTGGTGGGTCTCGTAGGGCGCAGTGTTGGTCGAGGATGGCACGAAGCTCAAGGGCGCGAGCAAGGTCATCAAACCCAAGTACTCTGGTGTCGCGAACGCGATCGGTGCAGGCCAGTCCCATCCTCTCCTCCGTCAGTAACCCTGTACTTACATGCCTGCGGAGCAGCCATCGCGCGTGTCTCAGGCACTGTCGACACCGTGCGGCCGACGACGGACAAGACGACGCAGCAAGTGCTTGACGAGGTCTCCCAGATGGCCGTTGAGCGCGCCGTCGAGAACGGGGCGCGCAGAGAGACTGTGGAGCTCGCGGAGATCGACGTCATCCCCGTGCCAGTGTGTTTGCCGTCCGTGTGTCCTGGGCAATCTGCTCACTCCTACACAGTACGTTGCGAACAAGGCGCGCGTCATTGTCAAAGCCATCGGCGACTTCGACTTCTCACGCCCGCCTCCGTCTGCGGCTACCAGCGCCGACCTAGATGCCGCGTCCGCGCCGTCCGCACAGCCCATCGACAAGCGTCCCTTGGATCGCTTGCCCACTTCAGCGCCGCCTGCTGACACCGTCGAGACGCTCGAGGCGTACCGCCCACACGTCTCCGCTACGCGTGAATGGAAGATCGCCGAGCGTGACCTCGAGTGGATCTCGCTCGGGTGTTACATCCTCGGCACCGGCGGGGGCGGGACGCCGTACCCCGACTTCGTGCGCGTGCGCGAGATGATGCGGCGCGGTGCGACGGTACGTGTCATCAGCGTCGACGACCTCCCAGACGACGCGCGTGTCGGGTGCGGTGGCGGGATGGGCAGCCCGACGGTTTCGATCGAGAAGCTCTCCGGCGATGAGTGCGCGCGTTCCCTTCTCGAGGGGTAGCAGGTGCTGATGCACGCGCGGCAGGATGATCGACGCGCAGCGCGCGGTGTACGCAATCGTCGGCGGCAAGCCGGACGCGTTCGTGCTGCTCGAGATCGGCGGCGGAAACGGCCTGCAAGGTGCGTGTGCTCCCTTTCGCGTGTGCGCGGCGCGGCTCACAGCGATGGAAGGCTTCCTGCTCGGTGCGTCGTGCAACATGGACGTGCCGACGGTCGACGGCGACTGGATGGGCCGTGCGTACCCGACGGGGTGGCAGACAACGCCAATCGTGCTCGGTGGCGACGGTGCGAAGGCCATGCCCAACGCGATTTCGGATGGCAACGGGAACGTCATGGCGCGTCTCTCCTCCCCCTGGGACGCCGCTCCACGAACTCACTGACGGCGCCCGCGACAGGTGATGAACGAAGCGACATCAGAGAAGATGGTCGAGCGTGCGTTCCGCGCCGCGCTGGCGGAAATGGGTAGCATGGTCGGCTTCGCCAAGGCGCCGTTCACCGGGAAAGAGACGAAGGCGTGGGCGGTGCGGAACACAGTCTCACTCTCGTGGCGCATCGGTCGCGCGGTCGCGCTCTGCCGCGCACGAAGCGAGATGGACGCCGTCGCAGACGTGATCGTCGACGCCGTTGGTGGGCCCGACACCGCACGAGTGCTCTTCAGGTGCGCAACTGTCGGCACATGTGCACGCAATCTAAGATCCTGACCGCCCGGAACTTGCACAGGGGCAAGATCGTCGCGGTCGAGCGCAAGTTGATTAAGGGCCATGTCTACGGGGAGGTGACCATCGCAGGAGCGGACGGGACACCGTTCGCGGGCGCGGCACTCAAGATACCATTCAAAAACGAGAATCTCGTCGCGACGCGCGTCGGAGCCGATGGCACGGAAACCGTACTCGCGAGCGTACCGGACCTAATCAGCGTGTCCGACGCCGCGAGCGGTGAGGCGCTCGGCACGCCGGACTACCGCTATGGCCTGCATGTCTTCGTGCTCGGCATTACCGCGGCCGAGCAGTGGACGTCGACAGCGCGTGGCATCGCTCTCGGCGGGCCCGCAGGCTTTGGGCTCGACTTGGAGTACGTCCCACTTGGCGTCTTCAAGGCTCCGCGGAGCGTAATCGACGAGTACGCGCCGCAGTAGTAATGCCAGCAGGGCAGTGGCGGATTTCGGGGTGGCGGCGGAAACAGCGGGAAGCGGGTTGTCGGGTTAGCACGCCCGATAAGTTCCGGAAGATTAGTTAGATCTTACGTCATGCAGCTATAAAACACAGGAAATCTTGAACCTTTTTTTTCTGGCAACCACGCCCGTCCCGCAAGGGTCCCATCCATCGTCTCCAGCATGTCTTCCATTGCCAACACCTCGTCTGCTGCCACTGTGAACGGCAATGGCATTGCCAAACCCGACGTCCTGCCCGCGTCGGCTGCAATGGAGACGCTCAACGAGTACTACACGCGTGCGGACGGCCTCTCGGTCGCTGAGCTCATGAATAGCACGCTCCACGGCGGCCTCACGTATAACGACTTCCTCCTCCTGCCCGGAAAGATTAACTTTCCTGCCCACGTTGTCTCGACTGAGAGCCGCATCACTCGCAACGTCGTCCTCAAGACGCCGTTCATGTCCAGCCCCATGGACACCGTCACCGAGACAAACATGGCGATCGCCATGGCGGTGCGTGCGCCGTCTCACATCGCGCATACATCCTACTGATTGCGTGGATGCAGCTGCTAGGTGGCATTGGTGTTATTCATCACAACCAATCCGCGGAGTCGCAGGCGGCGATGGTCCGTGCCGTGAAGCGTCACGAGAACGGCTTCATCTCTGACCCCGTCTGCCTGACGCCGGACCACTACGTGGAGGACGTGCTCGACATCAAGGCTCGCCTCGGCTTCTGCGGTATACCCATCACAGGTACGTCACCCAAGTTCCTTTCCGTCCTTTCGCCTTGCCTTGCCGTACGCACGCTCTCGCTCGCGCACTCGCATGTCATGTCTCGTGGTGATGATCAATTCTTACGCACAACCTTCGTTCTTCCGCACCAACGCCTCCTACGCGTGATCTGGGGACCTTTTTCTTTCTTCACTTTGACCTGAATTTCCCTCTACCCCGTTTTCTTACGCTCTCGCACCCCTATTTCCTTTATTTACTCACGGTCATTTTCTCGATAGACACCGGCTCGCTCGGCGGCAAACTTCTCGGAATCGTCACAGCGCGCGACATCCAGTTCCAGAACACAGACGTCCTCCTACGCGACGTCATGACGCCCGTCGGTTCTATGACGGTGCTCAACATCGACACGCTCCCGGGCGAGACGTCTGAGGGCGCCAAGCTGCATCGCGCGAACGAGCTGTTGCGCACCTCCAAGAAGGGCAAGTTGCCGATCGTTGACAGCGTCGGCCGCCTGCTCTCGCTCGTCGCGCGCTCAGACTTGCTCAAGAACCAGACGTACCCGCTCGCGAGCAAGACGGAGAAGAAGCAGCTGTACGCTGCTGCGGCGATCGGCACGCGTGAGCACGATAAGCACCGGCTGCAGTTGCTCGTCGACGCCGGGCTCGACATCGTTATACTCGACAGCTCTCAGGGCAATTCGTCGTTCCAGATTGACATGCTGCGCTATGTTAAGCAGACACACCCTCACCTCGAGGTTATTGCCGGTAACGTCGTCACACGCGAGCAGGCGGCCTCACTCATTGCCGCCGGTGCGGATGGGCTCCGCGTCGGCATGGGCTCGGGCTCGATCTGCATCACACAAGAAGTCATGGCCGTCGGGCGTCCGCAGGCGACGGCCGTCTACGCTGTCGCGGAGTTCGCCAGCCGCTTCGGCGTTCCCGTCATTGCCGACGGCGGCATTTCAAACGTTGGACACATCGTCAAGGCACTCGCTCTCGGCGCAGGCGCAGTGATGATGGGCGGTCTGCTCGCTGGCACAACGGAAGCCCCTGGCGAGTACTTCTACCACGAGGGCAAGCGTGTCAAGGCGTACCGCGGCATGGGCTCGCTTGAAGCGATGGAGCAGGGCAAGCCAGGCGCTGGGGCTGCCGCGAGCAAGACGCGCGGGGGGAAGTATGCCGTGCCGAAGAGCCGGGCGCAGGCGGACGCGCACGTCGTCGAGAATGCGGCGACTGCTCGTTACTTCTCCGAGGCGAGCGCCGTCAAGGTCGCCCAGGGTGTGTCGGGCGACGTGCAGGACAAGGGCTCCGTTAAGGACTTCCTTCCGTACCTCTACGCTGGCGTCCAGCACTCGTTCCAGGACATCGGCGTGCACGATGTTGCGACACTCCGCGCGGGGGTTGCGAGCGGCGCGGTCCGCTTCGAGCTTCGTACGGCGAGCGCGCAGGTCGAGGGTGGCGTGCATGGATTGAACTCGTGTGTTCCGTATTTCATGCCCGTGCTAGTCGGTGGCTAACTATACACCCAGGTACACAAAGAGACTCTTTGCTTCAGTCTAGACGCCATGCGGTGGTTTACGTGCGGATTTTTGGTTGTCGTAGTGATTTGGGTAGTTATGTATATGTTTTGTCATCATCGCTCACGCTCTGTAGCATACAAATATACTTTTTTCAATATGTACAGCAGTCGCTCGATCTCCGTCATGCGCCCTGCGGGCTGAGCCATCCTTCCCTCGCTTGCACGACATTTCCGCGCGCGCCTAGTTAGCCCGCTCGGCATAAGGATCGTGCTTTGGCCGCCGTGCAGAAAGGCACGAACGGGCGATCAGCCCAGGTCGATAGCCTGTGATATTAAAAGGGCCTGAGACACCGAATCACGTGATCCTCACATGACCGTTCGACCGTAAGTCGCGTCCACGTTGAGTCCACGTTCCATGCGGCTCCGAGTCGGGTGCTGGAGGCAGTCGGGCTATGACCTCTATCATTACCTACCGACTGCCATCTCGTCGCTTCCGTCTCTTTACCGCTCACATCTGCGATGGGTCAATATTGGCTGATCATCAATGTCGATAGCAAGCAGCAGGGATACTTTGGAAATCTTCGCAACTGCTTCTTCGACGGAATACTGAGCCGATTTCTGAGCGCTCGACTGTGCCCACTTCAGCCGCTTCCGGAAATGCCCAAGATCGCTCCTACATCTAAGCCGGCGGAGTCGGAAACCAAGTGCGATGAAGCTATCAGACACGTCGTGATACCGTATTCTAACGAGCCGACAGAAGTACCAACAGTAATGCCGAGCGAGCTAATCCGTTGTCGCTACCAAACGAGCTGCTCTACGAAATCGCATCCAACATCTCCGATTTCGCAGACCTCCTTTGTTTTGCAGCGTCATGTCACAAGGTGTGGGATGTATGCAGCGAGGCTGTGCAAGAGTGGGTAGACGAGTGGGCAACCTGGGACCGCTGCCACATTATCCTTCTTGGCGACTATACCGACGAGCTCCCGGAGAACCTTCTCGACAAGGAAGATGAAGCTGACATCAGAGAATGGCTTGCCGAACCAAATGCAAGCAAATACGAAGTCGGACGCTCATTTTATTCCTACGCCAGTGATTGCTACTCCAGTATCTTCTCTTCCGAGTCCGCGAGGCGGAGGCTGAAGAGTGCCCTGAAGGACCGGCCATTGTCCGGTGCGCCGGCGGCCGCCATTGAGAGGATGTTAGAAGTTCCGGACCCCAAGTACACTGTGCTTCGCAATCTCTCCCAGAAGCTATACGTTCGACAGAAGGCCGTAGACGAGCTGAGGGAGGAGCTCGTGTCGGAGTTCAAGTCGATGGGATATCCTTCTGCGGCGAACTTAAACCTCGGCGATGCGGTCGTGTGCAACATCTGCTGGTCGAACGATCGGTCGACCTCGATGAGCGTTGACCTCACGGATGGACCTTGGGCTGGCGATTGCTTCGATATTGTCTCCATGGACGAGCTTGAGACCGATGAAGAATTCTCGCAATGGGGAGATGCAAGCAAGGACGTGTGTGCGACGCTGAGGGACTGTTATGAAAGTGAATACTTGTAACGCCAGAGAATGTTCGAATTCCCTATCCTAGGTCCGCTTTCATGCAGCATCCTATGCGAGCCTGGGTGCTTGAATATTATGATACTAGTACTCTAGGAACTTCACCAAGGCCAGCCAGACTACTCTTCGGATAAGCTGGTCTCGAGCGAGCACGTCGAAGCTCCCGCTCAATGCATGTCGAAAGTAAGCCCGGGACGTTGGACGAGCCATAAACCATTCACCCTGACGCTACCCGCTCAGTCACTACTGTCAGAACCTTGGTGACTTGGTCCACGTGATAGATCTGTTTGCCCTTAAATACCCGCCACCACCAATACTGCAGCCATTATTACTTATCATCATCATCCATCACCCTTGTCACCGCGTTCTTGTCCACGATGAATCAGAACTGAAGATTCCTCAACATTGATAAACGAGAGTGGTGTCGGTACGGTTGGACGTTCGCTTGGACGTTCGACGATGGATTCTTCGACGGGTTGTATTGCGGAGTTGTGGAGGAACTCTTGGCCCCATTTTGTCCGTTGCCGGAAATACCCGGGATCGATGATAAGCTAGGGAGCCCCAGGATAAAGTGCGAGATGGTCATCACATTTGCTGCGATGCAATGTTCTAATAGGAAGGCAGTGCTCTTGAATACAGCAGCTTGCTTGCGCTACCCATCGAAATGCTCGCCGAGATAGGCGACAACCTGGACTCCATTGAGGACGTCATTTGCCTTGCCGCGACGCGCCACCGTCTCTGGGACGCGTGCAGTGGGCTGATCCGCAAATGGGTCAAGGACGCGTCGTGGGCAGGCTGTCCCATTATCTGCATCGGCAGCTTAACCAGAGTTGAAGATCTACCTGCGGGCCTGCTCAGCGAAACAGAACAGGCTGATATGAAGAGGTGGAGCGACACGAATCCGTGCGGCTTGAAGAACATTTTCAGCTACGCTTCAGAGACCTATACCGAGTTTCGCACGAGTACGCTAAGAGAGGATCTAAGGCTCATCCGAGCCCCCTCGTGGAGTGGCTTTCGGTGGCTGTCCGGTGCACCAGCGATCGCCATTCGGGCCATGACAGCATCCCCAAAGTTCTGTTCTCCTGTCCTCCGCAATCTCTCCAAGAAGCTGTACGTCAGCCAGAAGGCTCTGAAGGACCTCCGCCGCGGGAAGCTCCCGTCAGACTATTCGTTTTTGAGTACACCAGTAAAGCCTTTGTGCGTCGGTGACGCACTTATGTGCCGTTTCTGTTGGCCGTCTTCTGGGTCAACCGGAATGGCAATAGTTCCCGATGGATTCTTCCGCGGACCATGGGCTGGGGATCGCTTCGACATCGCTTGCATGGATCAGCTAGAGGAGGAGGATCAGCTTTCGCAGTGGCAGGATGTGAGCAAGGAGGTATATTCTACCTTGAGAATGTGCTGTGAAGAAGATCTATCATATGAGAGTTGTACGAAGTTCTCAGGGGACCGTCGTGGCCTAAGAAGAGGTGTTCCTCGAAGTTGCGAAGGCACGAAAGAGCATTCGCGGAGCAATCCGCCTGCTCGTCGTGCTCGCAGCAGTGGATGTAGCGTGCATGAGGCAGCCTGACGTACACTTTACTCCAGATCGTGTGCTACCTCTATTCCAATGTACTGTGTAGTAGTTTGACTATCCCATATGGCGTCATCGGGATCGCCTAGGGGGCTTCACAATTCAACGTGTCTTACCTTCTTGAGAAGTACATAGTGTAACTGCATCCACACACACGGCCCCCGTCCTAAACATGTATCGTGAGCTCGCTTCTTCGAGTTATCCTATCGGGTGCGAAGCAGCCTGATCCTGTGCGCTGTCCACATTTTTACGAGCGCAGCTTGAGTGAGCGGTTTACCGCCCAGAGATGATATCTCCGTACGTGACATAGTCGTGAAATCAGTGGGTCCGATGTTTTCCAGTATCCTTCGATAGAATCCAATGCTTCTTTTCCCGCTCTTCGTCCTTTTTACAAACAGAACCAAGTTACGACAGCTCAGCTCGACGCGTCGTAGCATGGGTAGAGGCAAGGAAAAGAATCTTTGGTGCACATACCAGCTGAGTTTAAACAGGGAAGCAGTACAGGTCTAGCTTCCCATACCAACTTGAACCTCGACAAGCCTCGAACTGACCACAAAACCACTGACACCTCGCGACCACCCTCTGCAAGCCTCATATTGCTCTATTTTGTTCGACTCTCAATCTTCTATGCTGGTAGGATGCTTGCATGAAACAGTGTAGCACGTCGCATATTGCACTGTGCCCTAGGATCGAGTGCCGCGAGAGCTCCTGCTGCGGCACACGGACAAAATGTTAATAAGTCGCGTGACCGCGCGTACGCGGTTCCTACGAACCCCGTTGTCAGATGCGACCGAACCGCAGCCTTTCTGGCTTTGTAACTTACTGTATCGATAACTCACCGGTCGTTGCCATCACATCCTCTTCCACGGTGGACGAATACATGTCCTCAATTTTGACAAGAGGGAGCACATATGTGCTAGAAAGCTTCACAAGAGCTTCTGCGGCGGTTGGACGGACGCAGGTCTAGAAGAACAGCTGTTCAGTCTGCTTGCAGTTCTCTCTAGGATCACCAGGGCTCCGAGTCAGCCGGCAATGCAGGATCCTCAGTACAACTGAACCGCCACATACCCTGTGTTGTGTAGAATTCGCGCCATTTGAATAATATAGGCGAGTTCAGTGTTTGGTTTGACGGTTAATGGCTGTAGTGCATAGGACGGGATTCTAGCCCAGTGCACTGGCAGCATGAGATCGTCTGCTGTATCTACGAACCTTCGGTGGCGCGCGACGCGCCTTGTTCCCAGACGGCGAGCATGACCGCCGGCTGCGGATCCCCGCCGGCCCGCCCCAGGGGACAATATTAATGATGTCTCCTGGCCATATCTAATCTCCCAGTCCTCTTCCCCAGGCTATCCCCAGCACTTCTTCCGCTACCACCAGCACTATGCCCGCCGTTCCGCCACCCGCCAAAGTCCTCGTCACCGGCGCGAACGGCTACATCGCCGCGTGGGTCGTCCGCGCTTTGCTGGAAGACGGCTACGCCGTGCGCGGTGCGGTCCGCTCAGAGAGCAAGGGCGCACACCTAACGAAGATCTTTGCGGAGTACGGGGATCGGTTTGAGATCGCGGTCGTTGAGGACATGACGAAGGTGCGCTGCGGTCGTGTTGGTGTCTTTGTGAAGAGCAACGCTGAAGTGAGGTGGTGTGCGATGGTGTAGCCTGGCGCGTTCGATGAGGCGGTGAAGGGCGTCGAGCTTGTCGAACATACCGCCTCGCCGTTCCACTTTAGTGCGTCGTGTGCGCATCCCTACCCGAGCGCGTGCTGACGCCCTTCCAGACTTTACACACCCGGACGGTCCGTTGTACACCGTGTGCGCGCCCGCGCGCCTGTCTGACGCGTCTACTTGCTCCCAGAACTTATCATTCCCGCCCGTCAAGGCACCCTGCGCATCCTCGAATCCATTAAAGCCCACGCGTGCGCCCCTTCCTCCCCACCATTCCAACCGCTCACATCACCGCCAGCCCCACCGTCAAACGCGTCGTCCTCCTCTCTTCCTGCGCCGCCGTCCTACAGCAAGCTACCGAGCCCGTAACATACGACGAATCCTCCTGGAACGAGCCCGCTATCGCCGAGGCCGCGGCCAAAGGCGCCGACGCGTCCAAGATCGTCGCGTATCGCGCGTCTAAGACGCTCGCGGAGAAGGCGGCGTGGGCTTTCGTGGAGGAGAATAAGGGTGAGATTGGGTGGGATCTTGTCGTGATTAATCCGCCGTTCGTGCGTCGACCCGCTCCCTCCTCCCGTTCCGTGCTGGTTGACTGATTGACCGCGCTGGATCTGGCAGGTCTGGGGCGTGAGCACATCTCGCTTCTCCGCTTTCCCTTCTTGACCTCGCACCGCAGCCCCCGATCCACGCCGTGCCCGACATTGCCGCCCTCAACCAATCCATGGTCGACATGCACGCCGTCATCTTCGGCAAGAAACCCGCCGACTTCCTCACGGGTCCCGGAAACGCATGGATCGATGTCCGCGATCTTGCACGAGCGCATGTTCTTGCGGCGCAGAATGAAGAAGCGGGGGGTGGTAGGGTGGTTGTTTCTGCAGGTGCGCTGGTCTCCTCCACTCTAAGTGCTTGGTTGTAGCTCGTCCCTTCGTTCCCGTATAGGATCGCACTTCTGGCAAGAACTCAGTACGCTCTCCTCCCTCCCTCACCTCGTCATCTTTAACCCACCCATCCCTTCATGCCTTTCTGCACAGTGGATACCGCATCCTCCCTTGATCCATCTTTACCCAAGGGTTCCGCTGGCGCGACGCAGGGCCGGCCCTACATCCTCAAATACGATACCTCCAAGATGACTCGCGTGCTCGGACTACAGCCGCGTGGGATGCGCGAGTGCGTTGCGGATTGTTTGGAGTATTTTAAGGGACTTGAGGGGGCGTGGGAGGTTGGGAACGGGAAGGCTTGAGGCGAAGAGGTTGCAGTATAGCGTGTATGTTTGTATGATAGAGTGTGTTGGGTGGGGTGATGCAAGGTCCCTCAGACGTGCGTGTGGTGTCAGATTCTTATGGCGAGTCCCGATAATGTGTCCGCGAACATCTCGTTTCCATACATCGTGGATCATAGTATCGTACTTGTCCAAGACCGAAGCATCTACAGCAGAGGAGAGCCGCGTGTGTGCGTGTGTAGCTGTGCATATATGCGTCGCGTATCGAGCGTTCGTAAGTGCTCAGTGCCGAGGGGAAGCCGGATGCGACAGTCCTTGCGAGAAGCGTATCGAGAACAGCTGTGAATTACAGAGCATGCTGAGGGTATACGTCCTAGTGGTGCAGAGAAGGACGCGGGATGTAGCCCGGAGTGCGGCATGAAATCAGAGCCGGCGAAGTTTCCACCCTCACACCGCCCCAGCCGTCGTCGCTGCGGTCGCAGCAGGCCCCGGAACAGTCGTCGCACCCGCCGCGGCCGTCGGGCCTGTACACGGTGCAGTCGGCGTCGTAGAGAAAATACCATTATACTCATCCGGGTACCCGCATCCTGCAACCGTCGTGACCCCGCCTGCAGTATCCTGCTTATCGAACCAACCATCAACACCCGCAGTGACGCTCTTCGGTGCCCGTGTGAATGTCGTCGGTACAGAGAGCGTCGTGATTGTGCCTGTAGGCGTGTAGGTCGGGAGAAGGGTCATCGGGACGACGATGTTGGATAGACTGGGCGGGAATGCGAGTGAGGTCCGCGAGGACGGCGCGACGGAGGAAGTTGGCGCGCCGGTTTGCCATCCTGCGAACGTGCCGTTCCATGGCTGCTCTGCGGTGCCCAGCGCGGCACATGTGCCTACGAAGGTGCGCGGGTCGGAAGGGATCCAGCCGTTGCGGAGTCCGAGCTGGTACGACCACAGTGGCGCCTCGATCTCGCCAGACGCTGCGGCGCCAATCTAACCCGCCATCGAAATCAGCTTGCGATCGGCACAGAGGGTGCAATAGTTGAGACTGGGGAAGTAGGCAGACGCACCTTCCACGTCCAGAAGAACCAGTCGCCAAATGCATCATAGCTCGCGCGGACGAAGTTCGCGAGGCCTTCCTTCATCGTCGCGTTGAAGTTCCGCCAGTCATCATATTCTGGGCACTGTGGGTTCGTCGAGTTGGCCCCGACGCCGCTGACGAAGAGTCCGCAGTCGTTGAACGTGCCCGTGAACTCGCCGGTGATCGTCACGCCGAACGCGGAGCGGCTGCGTTAGCATTAGCCTGTGAACAAGGCGGAAGAGGGAGGGCAAGACGCGCGCCTGGCGTTCGTCGACGGGGCCCAGCTGTCGCACGCGCGCTTCGGCCATACGCCACCCGCGAGTCCGTTGGGTGCGGGTGCAGCGATCGGGTCGGTTTGCACAGCGCCGAAACCGAGGTAGGGGTGCTGATCGAGCATGATCCTGTCCGAGCCTGCGAGGAAGCCCTGCCAAACGGTGAGACCCTGGAAGCCGTCGTGGATCGCGATGTACTGCACTCCAGTCAACTCCCCGTCGACCCCCCGTGGCAAAGGAGGGTGACGCACCGGGCCGTTCCCCGCGCCGAAGCCAGTGATACCGCGAATCATGTCGTGCGCCTGGAGGTAGAAGCTCGAGATTTGCTCCATGCCGATAACGCCGACGAGGGCCTCGTTTACGATGCCGAAGATCGGGATGAGGTCACGGTATGCAGGCTGTGAGACGAACTCGGTCAGCACACGGATGTAGTACAGCGCGCGCTGTGCGTTCGCGAGGCCCATGTTGCCGTTCATAAAGTTCACTGGCGAGAGGCTGTATGCTAGGAGGTCAGCAAAATGGTGAAGAGGAAGAACATCGGTGGGCGTGCCGGCCGGAGTGATTTAGTCCTAATGCACGGACGGGATGGACGGTGAATAGGGGCGGCAGGCGGAGAGACAGAGAGACACACCGTTCTGCGAACCGGGGAGCGCGTGCAGGTCCAGCAGGACGCGCAGGCCGTACTTGCGCGCCCAGCCGAGGATCCGGAGAAAGTACCTGCACAAAGGATTAGGGGTCAGGATTGTACAGGAACAGTGAAAGAAGCATGTATGCGCACTGCCAGGACGTAGATTCGAGGAAGGGCTCACCCTCCCATGTCTCGATTGCCCAAAAGCCGATCGGGACGCGGATCCAGTTGAGGCCCGCGCCTAGGTTGTGGGTAGCGAGTGAGTGAAAGAGAACGAGAGAAGAGGGAGAGGGAGAGGTACCAGCAATCTCCGCGATGTCTGGCTCAGTCTGCGCATACATTTAGCTTCTTTTCGCTCTGGACGGTGACTGGGCGCCCACGATGAACGTTTTGTAGTGCTCTTCAATCTGTCCGATGCCGCCGCCCGCTTCATCGGCGCGCATCGCCTCGCTGAGTGTCCATTCATCCACCGCGTTCGGATATTTCTGGAACAGAGCGGGCGTGATGAATGGCTCGAGGACGAATAGACCGCCGAGGTTGACGCCGTAGATGCGGTCGGCGCCGAAGTCCCAGGACACGTTGAGCGGCGGCGTCCACGCGTTCGGCCGCGCGGCGCCGCTAAACGGGTCTGCAGGGTCCGCGACCCAGAAGCCGCCGAACGGGTTGTTGTACACGAACGCTGTCCCGTTCGCGGTTGTCACTACTGAGCCGTTGCCGCCCATCTGCCGGCTCCGCGTGTCAGGACCGCTGCCCCAGTCGACAACGCGTTACGCACCGTCGCGCCTGACGCACCGCTGTCGCTGCCGCCTCCACCGGAGCTGCTCCGCCGCATGACGAGTCCGACCGGCAACACCACCGCCAGCACGACGACCACAAGCGCCGCGCTCGCGCCGAGTACCCACACCCTCCGCTGCCGTCCCCACGCCCGTCTCCGCGTTTGTCCCGCGGGCACCGTAATCTCCGGGACGGTGTCGTCTTGGACGGAACTCGGCGCGCCGGACTCAGACCCGGTGGGCTTCTCGTTCACGAGCGCGGGCTCGAGCTCCTGCGTCGACGCCGTCGGGGATGACCAGGGTACGCGCATTTTAGTCTGATCTCGAGGTCACGCTAGACCGCCGCGCACGCGCGTCCGGCAGCCCATTACATATACCGTCCAGGCGGAAAAACCCCGACGCACACCACGGCCAAACTGGCCCTGGCCGCACACGCATACAATCATGCGTATGTCGTATATCTCAGAATACGTGCGCGCGCGTGGAGCTGTGGTCGGATATGTTCTCGAAATACCGTAGTGCGTGAGACGACCTTGTTATTCCTGGATACCTGAGAGGGCGCGATAAGCAGCGGGGTGGGGCGGACGAGCCCAGACGGCAGTTTTGAGAAGGACGATGCACAGCGTGGCGCGTCGATAGTGACGTCAGCCGTGACGGAGGCGTGCGTCCCGCGCCGTAGGCGTATCGCGCCCGGCTGCCCTGAAGGACGTGAGGCGCGTGCGGGCGAGAAATGACCGAGGAGAGTATAATACATGTAGACTGTATACAAACCGCGTCCGGGCGCGTACAAGGGGATACACACCGTGGCGATCTAGCTGGCATGAGTATGGCGTAACATTCATAATCTAAAAGCAGGGAACGCGATGTCCATCAGCGCGCTACCTCCCGCACTCCGCGCCAGCGCTCGCGTTGCCTGCACCCTTCATCGCGGGGAAGTCTCCGAACTCCCACGCCGCGCAGTCTACGCAGCCGTCCTCGGGTGCGGGCGCGGGAACCTCGCGGCCTTGCGCTTCTGCGGGTGGCCAGGGCGCAGCGAGGAGGGTGTCGGTGAGGACGCCGATGCGATGGGAACGCGCGTCGACGGGCCAGGACAGGTTAGCGACGGTGTCGTACAGGATCGTGTTACCAAGGTGGCACCTACCGCTCACGGGTCAGCGGTCGCTGAGGGGAGGGAAAGAGGAGAGAGGGAAGGACGGACCGGGATTCGAGCGCGTAGCCGGCCATGCCGCAGGTCGAAGACGAGCCCGTGCAGGTGCCGAGCGGAATCGGGTCTGCGGTGTTGTAGACGTGCGTAATGTGGTTGAGCGACGGCTGGGTGGTGGTCAGTGCGACAGGCGCGCAACAAGAAGGCGGCGTACGGGCGAGGGGAGGTGCAGCCTGCGGTGCGCCATGCGCTCGCCGGGTGCCTCGAACGCGACGACGGGTGCGCCGAAAGTCGAGCCGAGCAGCGCCGCGAGCCCGCCGCCGAGGCTGTGGCCAATGACTACGGCACGATGTCAGACCGAAATGGAAGGCGAGGGTGACAGGGGACGCACGCCAGATATTCGCCTCGGGGAACATGTACGTCAGATTATTGTACAAATTTGTGCCGACAGTGTAAAACAGGCTCTCGTCCACGAGCGCGCGCTCGACGCAAGCCTGGTCGCAGCGTTGACCGGGCGCGCCGCGGTAGCAGCCGCAGACAGTGGACCAGCTCCAATCGACGCGCGCACAGCAACAGCTGAACAGTAGGTTGTCGTTCAGCTTGTCCTTGCGCGTCGTCGGTCCGCCGCCGAGGAACGGAACGGATGTGCCCTTGATGGATAGCACGACCGTGCCGTTGTCCGGCGTCGCAAATACGTGGCCTCGAAAGCCGTCATCGCCCGGCTGCCAGCCGACCGGGAAGCTCTGTGTGGGGCGTATGAGAACGCGAGGTGATTGTGTGAGGGAGGACGACGGCACACCGTGTTCCAATTCCCGCCGAGGTCATACCATCCACTGTCTCCCGGCCGCGCGTACGCATTGCTCGTCATCTTCGCGAGCGTCAGGAGCGTCTCGCGCTCGTCTACATTCGGTCCGTGTATATCTTCCTCCTCCCACCCAAATCCGAGCGCGTCCCCGCGTCGCGCGGCCTGGATCGCGGCAAACGACGGCGGACGTGCAGTACGCAGCGCGCGCGTGCCGACCGAGTAGCGCTCAGACGCAAGCGACGGCGTAATGTCAGAGAACACAATGTGCTCGTGTGACGCGGCATGGAGGTGTCGTAGCTCGAGTTCGAGGCGGGGCGGGTTGAGCTTTGGAGGTGGCTGTGGCAACGGGGCGGTAGGAAGACAGAAGCTGAAGAAGTGCTCGATAAGGCCGAGTACGGAGAGCGGGAGCTGCATGGGTGTGGGTGTCGTCTAATTTGAGGAATTATAATTGAAGATATAGGTCGAGATAGTAATCGTCTAGAACGAGGCGGAGGGACTCGAGATGGCAGTAGTCGCTAGACAAAGACAATCGCGCTGCCGCGCGGCAGCGGCGCGACCACTGGGTTTTCCGGATCCGGTAAAGCTATAGCCCCAGCTTAGGGTTACAGCACGCCCTTGCTCCGCGTCCTTGACGACCGCTGTCGCTCAGCTTGTCTTTCGTCGGCTCCAGTCACCATGTTCGCCGGTTTGCCCGTGTCTGCCACACTCTTGATACCTCTTACGCTAGAGATAGTAAATGCTCTGAAAGACACTTTGACTCTGGATATCCTACGCTGAACACGTCCTGTCATTGTCCTACTTACATTCAGCAGTCTTTGTGCTAGCCGTACCGCAAGACCCGGTCGCTCTCCTCGCTCCATTTGGAACACTTGCTTCTCTATTGCAAGTCTCGTGCGAAGCTTCTGTTCTCTTTCTGTGCGCCTCGCAATGACTGTAGAACTTTCTCGTACTTGGGTCGTCGCACCTTGCTTACCTGTGGACCGGCATGTCTCCTTCCCAAGCCCCCGCAAAGACCTTCCTTTTCTCAGATTATTCTCCGAGACCATCAGCTTGCCCCTTCATTTATATCTGCACCCCCCTCCAATACGTTTTTGCTCTTGCAGCTTTACCGACGACACGACCGATCTTCTCTCACCCGCCATCTCTCGGCACTGAAGCTATACGCTGCGCACCTGTGCGACATGTCACGAAATCTTCGCCTTGACCTGCCCATGGCGAGCCCGTGAGGGCCTCGTAATGTCTGGGATAAAGACTATCGCCGACGGTGACACGCGGTGACCGAAGCCCTACGATGCGCTTCTTAGCCACCAGGGCTCACGCCGATGGACTGGAGAAGCTACTTGTAGTTGTATTCATTACATTGGGGCCTTCGGGGGAACCGGGATGCTGCACCCATTTCTACGTCGCTGCCTTCGTAGTTTGCTCGGCTCGGATTGCCGCAGTAGCTGCGTGATCAAGACGGAGCGGTCTGGAAGACACTCGTTAACGTAGATACACGAGATCGTGGGTGTCAGGGAACACTGGTTGAGCGTCCACTCGACATCACGGCGTGGAATGCTTCGAGCTGTGGGCTAGATACGGCCCTCCCAGTCACTCGGAAGTATGCGTCTCGTATACGATCGGCTTTGTCCGGGATCTATTGTGATGTTTATGAAGACAGTGGGATCAGCGATGAAGTAAGGGACAAGTGTTATTGTGGATATAGACGAAGAGTGGCCCATGCACGACTCACCTCCGCAACTCCAGCTCTCCTAGACCTGGTCGCAGTCCAGAGCCTCAGAAACGGATACACGACGACTATATTCTCTGACGCCTCGACGCCCCTACTCTTGTTCGCGATGGATTAGATACGGAATATTTTCAACGAAAACAAGCGACTATGCGACGCTAGTAAACACGGCAGGACAAGATAAGCCAGGAGTTTTTTGACTCTCATAGAAGTAGAACAAAATATGGTGAGCATCACCTGCGATTCAAGAGAAGGACGTAAAACGGTCGAGGTCGAGATACCTGATGCGACGCCCTGCATTTATACGAGTATCAGCTTCCAAGTACTCGCGTGCATAGTCTAAGAAGGAAACAAGGCAGCTAATGAATTATGTTGCTGTGTAGAGGGTGGACGATGGTCGTGGTGGTTGGAAACAAGACTCGGGTCTCCCCGGGCCCGGGAGCCGCGCCGTATGACGTGTCTGAATGATGTGCACCGTTTGTCCTTTTCCCCCTCCGCTCCTGTTGCCATGACCTCGAGCGTTCTGCTATATTACTCTGTAGCGTCGGTCTTGGCCTCCGTTCGATGGATGCGCAAATTCTTGTGCTCACGAGGCTGTTCGCTTTGGGCCGTTCGTGACTCGCGCGTGAACAAAGGGCATAGAGCTACTCGTCTTGGGAAAAGAACATGATCCATGCAGCCTTGTGAAAAGAGCTTCTAGCGTCTATAACAGAAAGTATATTCGCCATCCCTAGCTTAGGCTTCCCTCCCACCTATCGCCTTGACATGGGACAACGTCACCAAGCCTTCGCCATCGCTAAAGTCGTCCCGCACGGCCATACCAAGGCACGCTAGCACTGCACCGCGACGTGGCACCACCAATGGTGCTACGGCCGTCTTCCTCTACGCGCCGTTAACCGCTTCGTATGCTTGCCAAAGCGTCGCGATAACGGTGATTTCGTCCGCGTCGAGATCGCAGCGATGCATAGTCGGTATGCTCTGTACGATCAAGATGAAGACGGCGCGCAAGAGGCGCGCGAGCTGCCCTGCACTTACACCGCCGCGCTGCTTGGCCAAGTGTGGAATTTTCATTCGGAAATGGAGGCCGCGGGGTGTATATGAGCGGCGTCTCATTCGAGAACAATGTGTCCGTCGCGACTAAAGGCAGCGGCGATTGGCGTGCGTCGACTTGTGTGCTGGCATGCAGTCGGGCTTGCCAGTGCTGATGAGCTCTAATGGGAAGACAACAACGATGGAACCTTCATTGCCGACCTGACAGATCCCGGCAATTCTGCCTGCTGCTTTGTCCCTCTCGGGATCACTGGAATCGATGAACTCCCTCCGAACCGGTATTGGATGCTTCCCTCTCCAGAAGAGTACGTGCGAGTTTATCATCCGGAAGGAGAGCAGCAGGATTATACTGAGAAGGATGTAATTAAGACAGTCGAGAAGCTCGCGGACGTGCCCCTCGTTTCCATCGAAGCACTCGCAGAAGCACGGCCTTGGGAGTACGACACACCCGTCAAGCCCGGCAGGAACACAGGCAAAGCAGGTGACAAAGTACATCCACGGGACGTATCTAGCCCCATCCCTTTCTTGTCCAGCCTCTGCATCGACGCAGCGTTCTCGAATTACCAGGTCGAGGGCTTGGTAGACCTGATGTGGATGCCCGACAAAGTATCGCTCGTAGCGGAATGCCTGCGCACCCAGGCGTCCATCACGATCTCCGATACGTCCCTGCCGATGCTCATGCATGTCCTCAAGCACGAGCTGTCTACTGGAGCCAGCAGGCTCGACATATCCTTGTTTGCGCTTTCTCCAACGCAACTTGCGGTGTGCATGCGCGAGATTGTCAAGCCTATTGATTCGATCAAGCTTGGCAAGCATGCAGGTTTGGAGCACGTTCACGCGCTGCTCACAGCACACCCGCACGTCCGTCGCCTCGATCTTTCTTATACCGCAATCCCTTCCACCAACCTCGCCGTCCTCCTGGATTCCAAGACCAAGCTCTTCTGCCAGGTTAAGTCGATTGCGCACCCACTCTTCCTCGAGAATGGACATCCTGTGGCGTAGGGTAGTGCTTATTACCGTCGGTATATGAGCCACAGGGAGCTATTCCGTTATTCCACCCGTTGAGTCGCCGCTCCTATATCCCGACCAGGCGCTTCAAGTCGCTTTAGACCTCGTGCACTTGCTCTACACAGAAGAAGACGGTGTACTTCCCTACCTAGAACTTCCGCGGCACCTCCTGCACACCATCGTGCCAATCGTGACACGTGTAGACGGCTGGCGGTGGGGTGAGCGCGACCTACTCATGTTTCCGCGAGAGTCGCCTGCGGGGCTCTTTGACCAAGGCTGGGTGTCCGTCATTCTGCCTCCATCGGTCATACCCAATGGCAGCAAGTGCAGCCTTCTCATACATTGTGTTTAGCAATAACGCAGGCTTGTGGTTATAGTATTCGATACCAGTACGATAACAGTATCAGAGCGTTGATGTGCAATAACGAAAGCAGTACTGTACGGTGCATCGCCCATTCAAATTAGTATAATCTTTCGAAGCGCGCGTGCTAAACCCGCGCCCTTCTCACCCTGGGTAGACTCTTGGGACGCAACCGTGGACATGCCTAAAGAAGCGCTGCCGTCACTACTGTAGAGCAATGCTGGCACGATCTCTGGGATAGGGAAATCGAGGGACACACGCAGGTGGCGTGCAAAGTGACGTAACTGCCAGCGGGCTTCCTTGCTGGCATTCGCAAATTCCTCCGCATTCATATGGAAGCGCGGTACGTTCTCAATCATCGCCTTCAGTTCCGTGACCGTCGGGCGATTCTGGGGCTTGGGGGCGAGCATCTCAACGAGGATGGGCACGAGCACCGGGGAAACCGCCATCGTCTCGGCGAGAAACTTCGCGCCTCTCTCGGAATACTCGACATACTCGGCGTCGAGTGCCACATCAGACCACGGAGCACATCCAGTGATCATCTGACAGAGTACGATCCCGAGCGACCAGACGTCGCCTTTGCGGGGGTCGTAGGGAACATCAGGTTGCTCTCCGAGTGCCAGCTCTTAGGGATGTCAGTTTAGAGCTCGACATCAGAGGGTGGAGGGCAACGAACCCGGCGCCATATACATCCTCGTTCCGATCGCGCCAGTAACATTGCAGTTCAGGATCATAGTAGAGAGGCCGAAATCGGAGAGGAAGAAATTCTCCCCGACCTTGTCACTGAGGATGTTGTGTGGCTTGATGTCACCATGCGTGACGCCCATCTCGGAGCAGCGCTCGACAGCACCGAGGATCTGCAGGAACACACGCCGGATTTCCTCGTCGTTGCGCCAAAATCGAGTAGTCTTAGTAATGTAGTGATCGAGTGAACCGCCGTCGTGGAGGTCCAGGAGGAAGCAACGCAAGTTGTTATCCGAGAAAAACATGTCCTGCAGCGTGACGATGTTCCCGTGCCTGTGAACGAGGGTTTGCGCTTGGTACTCAAGTTCCATTTCGTTGCGTTCGAGCATCTCCCTTGCTAACGGGCTCCCGATGTGAGACAGGGACTTGAGTACTTTGAGCGCGTATTTGTTGCCTTCCTTGTCGACGACCTTGTATACGGTACTGAAGGCGCCCTTGCCGATCCTCTTGACAATCCGGAAGCGACCGTCCCGGATGTGCTTTAGAGTAGGGCGGGTTGAGAAAAGCATGATGAATTTGGAAAAGGTGAAAAGCTGGAGAGTAGGGTAGGTATATGTTGTAGGCCCGGGCAGCAATGTATCTTGACAATGTCGTAAACCAGATATAAAGGACGCCGCAGGGTCAATGGGGGAAAGAAAGTGCAGGCCGGCTGCGAGAGGTGTTGAATTTAGTAAGGCTAGAGGAAATAGATGAGAAATAGGAAGCTTAGCCCAGCTTTTATGGATCCTAGGATTGTCTCATGGCTCCTATAGTTGACCGCCCATTCCGCTACCCCGCGCGTTACATCCGCTTTTATGCATGTTGTCCGCGCTAGCCATGCGGACATGCAGCTGATAAACACCCAGATACGGATTCTCTGGAAAATCCAGTCTACGCGATGTAAGATAAAGGCATACAGGACAGCGGAAGACAGACGGGTGTAGCCGTGGATACTAAATAGTGCGTGATAGTCATGTGATCGTCCGGCCCGTGCCTATTGCCTTCCGATTGACCCCGCGCATGCGCAGTATGTCACGGTCTCCCCAACCGTCGTGTTGGATGTTGTCAGGTCCCTCAGCTGGTGGTCCTTGGTGCACTCAAATATTCTTTGAATACTTCGCGAATGTAGTGGCTTATCCTTGGTTCATAATTTGAGCGACCCTGTCTTCGAGATATCAGCTGGCGGGGAGCTCGTAGTGGTGCGCATGTCGTTTGAACCACCGTCGTTTCACCCGTTTACTCGTATACTCTAGGCGGAAGAGCGGACTCAACTCCTGAAAATGGGGAGGTGGCCTGGTATATCGGCGCGTGCGTCTTACAGTATGTGCCTACAGTAACAACCTTAAGTCCTATCCGCAGATTGCCCGCGCTCGACCACTAGTGACTAGTAACAATGGAACTTCTAATCAAAGCCAAAGGGGCCTGCGTCTTCATGATGCCAATAAGGACATATGAGCATAAAAAGGGTCTGCGGGATGGATGAGTGTTTGCGGTGAGTGTTCATGCGCGGATGCTTGCTCTTCTCGCGGGTTTGTCGTATCCACCCGGTCCTCCGTACCTCCTCGAACCCCTCCTCCGTCAAACAACGCGCGCTTCATTCTTCCTTTATCTCTGAGTATAATTACTGTGATGCCGTATTTGCCATTTATCTCGAAGCTTCGTCTGACGGCTCCGGAACCCCCCAGAAGAGTCATCAAAGCATTCCCGCCTCCCAGAGCATCCACACTTAACGGAACAACCCACTTCCTGCATTTTAGGACCCTTGAGATACTTGACAATGTTGTTGTATCAAGTCGAACGCCCAGCAGCGTGCCGAACGGGTCAGTTTTTCCTCTCGATTTCACCCCTGATGTGCGGCTTGCTTTTGATCCTTGCTACGCCCTCTTCCTTGTGGGAGGACTCGGCATTTATCACACACCATGTTGTTGCAGAATGTTGGTCCACCAAGAACACGGCGCCTTACAGTCGGAGATCCACTCTGCGTGCTGACGGGCTGAATTTTAGCATATTTTCCCAGAAGTGGGTACCCTGCCCTTTACGCCCTTGATGATACTGATTGGCTAAGACGTACCGGGTCTTTATGTTTCATCTACTGTCAGCCAGTTTATTCTCCCCTCTTCCAACACTCCATTAAGCGAATATGTTGTGAGGTATGGTGTTTACGCCCTATAGATAGCGGCGACACAACTTTTACCGTATTGATTCGTTGTGATTGATAAACCTCGCGACTGTAGCTGCCCTATCAGTGCGGCAAGCGAACTACAGACTGCCACAATAGACTCGATTCCCGAGCGTGTCAGGTGTGGTATGTCGGGTGGGTGCCCCGACCTGCTTACCCAGCGCTTCCTCAAACGATCCACCTCACTGCGAGAACGCGGGCGCCTCAATTATTCCTACTCTCGACGTAGTATAAAGGAGTTCAGGCAGGAGTTGACAACCTCTACCACCTTCTGCACTTCTTCTGAGTACAAATCATGTCTTTTTCAATCCCAGCACACAAGATTGCTGGCGTCGATGTCTCCGCTATTGGCTACGGTTCCATGAGCATTGCTGGCACCTTTTATAACCCTGATGCTGTTTCCCCTGACGAGGATCGTTTTGCAGTAAGACGACGCTATTTTTCTATGTACTACTTACTGAAGTTTTAAAGGTTCTCGACGCTGCTTACGCCGCGGGGTGCAGGAACTGGGATACAGCAGATGCGTATCGTGATTCCGAGGATCTGTTTGGGAAATGGTGAGAATCCCACCCTGTCGTACGCTCTTGGCCTGAGACGGGTGCACAGGTTCAAACGTACCGGGAAACGCGATGATATATTCCTTGCAACTAAGTGCGGCATCCGACACACCACAGAGGGGTACAAAGTGGACGGTACTCCTTCTTACATCAAGGAAGCGTGCGCCAAATCCTTGGAGCGGCTCGGTGTCCAAACCATTGACCTATACTACCTTCACCGGTAAGTTATACCGCTCGCACTCTTTACCGACCAACATCATCTGACGCCGTTCTTACAGTGCTGACCGGCGCACACCCATTGAGGTACCCCCGATCTCATACCCAGAGTCGAGCCCTGCTGATTATGATCATTATTGACTCAACCCAGCATTCCATTGGCGCCCTCGCTGAGCTTGTGAAGTATGGCTTCACTTCCCCGTTTGCGCTGTCAACCGAGCTGATCTTTTTTTAGGGAAGGCAAAGTCAAAGCCATTGGTATCTCGGGTGTGAATGAGAGCACTCTTCGCCGCGCTGCTGCGGTCCACCCGATCGCTGCACTTCAAATAGAATATTCGCCGTTTTGCCTCGACATCGAAACGAATGGGCTCTTAAAGGCATGCCGCGAGCTCAACATTGCTGTCGTTGCCTACTCCCCCCTTGGCAGAGGTGTCCTCACTGGTCGCTTTGTTTGTGCTGCTCGCATGTCCTATTATTATAGCCTAACTTCATTGTAGAAAGGACCGGAAGATGTAGGGGAAAACGACGCGCGTCACACGTTGCCGTGGTTCAACAAGGAGAACTTCCAGAAGATCTTGAAGCTCGTCGACGTTCTTAAGGTTGTCGGTGAGAAGCACTCTGCCGCGCCAAGCCAGGTCACGCTTGCCTGGGTCCTTGAGCAAGACATCATCCCTATTCCCGGAACCCGCAGCGTCAAGGTTTGTTATTAGTTCACCCCTGCATGTTTCGCTGCTAATGGACTTCTCTCTACAAGTATTTGGAGGAGAATATCGGGGGTGGAGCAGTGAAGCTTACCGCCGCTGAAGTGCAGGAGATCCGCACTGCGGCTGAAGCTTGCATACTCCACAGCGAGAAAGTCTCTTCACTGTATAGCGAGCTCGCGCCGTGTGACACCCCTCTCCCTTGACAAGTGTTTCTAGCATAGACTAAGTGCACCAAGCTATATCATGCTCTCTAGCCCGTGAAGCTTATGTGGCTTTAGAATCAATAGTGGACAAGCTTTTCCTCCTCATGCGTGCGAATACAAGCGTCAAATGCGGGCTGCACGATTCACAGTGTGACGAGCTCGGCGACACCCTCTGCAGAATGTGAGTACGATCGGCAAGGGTAATCACTTTATGCCGTAGGAGTGACTTGGCTGTGAACGAGACGTCTATGTCACGAATCAAGTCTAAGTGTATGCGGCAGGTGTGAAAAAATGGGTCATCGATTGTTTTTGGTACGCCTGAACAGGGATCGGCACGTTATGACAAGAGAAGACATTGTGAGGTATACCATTAGTCTTCCACGTATGCGATTATAGAAATAAAGTAAGGTACGAAGTGGAATGGATGATACAACTATAACCTGCTGAGCCTGGTAAACTTCGCATCGCATTGTTCCTCCTGTGTTGAGAACTCGGCGATCGCGTGTATTGCGTTCAAAGCGAGAGCAGTCGCAAGGCCATAGTTCCCGATGCCAATTCCCGACGAACCGTACTTGTAGATGCCTCCTGGGCCCCACGATCCGTCCTCGAGTTGCATAGGCAGCAACTGGTGCAAGTCAGGCTCATCCTTGATCCCGACTCGTGCGCATGCTACTATTCGCATCGCGAGTGCAAGCGCATCCCCTGGTGCGCCGACGCGCTCTAACAGCCGCTCACGCAGGAGCGCCGTGGCACATTCGCGCCACTCGCGGATCCTTACGTGAGGAAGGAGACGACTGAGGAAGAATAGAAAGCATTCTGGAGATTCGTAGTAGCGTGTGCCGTCCACGTATGCGCGGTGGCGCAGGACATTGAGAATCCAGTTTTGCGTCTGTAGAAGCTCCTCACCGCGGTCGTAAGCATGGAAGAGTGCGAGAACGTTGACGCATACGACAGGGTCTCGTCGAGCACGAATGTGGTCAAAGTAGGTCTAACGGTAAAAGGCGTCAGGGATGAGCAAAAAGTCCGTGGTAGTGTCCATACTTGTACGATTCCGTCTTCGTCGAGGTACAATAACATCTCGTCCATGACAAGATTCGCGATGTCGCTGTCGCATTGGAGTACTGTCAGTCCGATAGATGTTGTATCCATATCGCACGGGAATTCGGCTGTAGTGAGAGCTGGTCGATCTACCCGCACACAAAGACATTGAGTATCGCCGTAGAAAATTAAGATTCATGCATACTTCTGAAGAAATTCCATTTTCCATCTGAAGGCGACTCTACAAGTTCGACGAGTTGTCTAGGATGACCATTGTGAGACGTCGTTCCGGTAAAGCGATGCATGCACATACCGTTGATTTGTCAGCTCGTAAATGAGCAACTGTGCAAAATTATCTCCGATGACGAGGCCGGTGTCAGCGATTGAGTCCATCCGACCAGCGTGGTCTTGAAGATATTTCGTCGCTCGTTGTACCGGGTCGTCGACGAGGTGTAGTAGTGCCTGTCGCACGGCCTCCACACGGTCGAATACGATTCCATGAAGACCCACAGATCGTGCAGCGAGAACGTTCTCCGCCTTGTCGTCAACGAACACAGTAAAGCGAGGGTCACTCCCGGTCTCACGGAGGACGTGCTGGTAGAAGCCGAGGTTTGGCTTACGCATACCGGCTGTGTAAGAGAGAAAGATGTCATCGAACATCGACCAGTCGGCATCCTTGGTCCGCAGCACTTCGTAGTCGGGTCCAGAGATGTTCGACATGGCGAAGATGCGGAGGTCGGGATGTTGATCCTTGAGTGAGCGGATGAATGCATAGAAGTCGCTGTTAGATTTGAGCGAGTCGCGTGCGTATTGGAATGCGCGTTTGACCTCATCGGGATCCAGGCCATGCTCAGAAGCAATGAGCTGATAGCACTCTTCTTGGGTGAGTTTACCGCACTCATACCGTCCCCATGTCGGAGAGGAGGTGATGTCGCGAATGACGCGAGGTGACAATGACGTCGGCGTTTCGGCAGACCAAGTGAAGAGGACGTCTCCAATGTCGAATATGATAGTCGATACGTGAGGCGAGATGTGTGCCATAGCAGTCCTCGGTTTGTGAGTGTACGTCTCTCGCCGTCCCCTGCTGGAGTATATAAATATTCGGGGAAGGGTTTGTGATAAGGGACGCACAGAATCAGGGAGGAATTCGCCGAGACCGAATCACGATGACACAGTATATGATGCCCCGCTGTGTCCGAGCCCGTGAAACAAATACCATGGCCATTGTCCGAGGTAAGATGAGGCAGTGAGGTCAAACGTCGACGTCGTATCGAGGGACCAAGGAGTCACCACACTCGCTTTGGTTGCGCAGGCTTAATACCTGCTCCTGCATTTGAGACTGGGAGCTCGGCGGAAAGGATTGGCTCGGTCGCCCGGTCACCGTCTGCTCACTGTATGCCTGAACAGCGCCAATGTCGCCGACAGACTGTCCTCCCCGACACCGCCCTGATCCCGTAGGTTATCGTGGCTATTTGCGTACCTCCTGTAATCATTTCTGCATTGGCCCTTGCATGTCATCATCACTTCAGAGAGTCACGGCAATACATACCTGTCAGAGTGTTCGTGCGGTATTCTCCTTGCTGTGCCCGTTCCAGTCTTAGTCGACATGAAACACCTATCATTGTGCTCTCCTCCGCAGCTTATTCTTCGAAATAGTTCAAGATACCAGCCTTGGTAGGGAACGAACCACTGTGTCCCAGGCGCGTCATAAAGCCCGATGAAAACAGGAGGAGGATTTGGGCGGCTTCGGGCGGCTTGCTGAACGGGCTGAGGCCGGTGCCTGACCTGTCACGCGGGCTGGAGCGGTCCCGGTGTTGGCCGTATTTTACAGCAGAAAGAATCAGACGAATCGGTGCGATATGCTCAAGGATGTACTGGCATCTTCCTGCAGTTCACGCATGTCTCCTGTTTGCGAAGAAGCTTAGAAAATTCGGACTTAAAGACGAGCTATTGCTTCAACGGTTTTCGCGTTTCCTCGCACTGGCACCCTTGCTGGCACCCCGATTTTGCGCTGTACAATCTCATGTAGTCTATTACAAATCTGTACTCTTGCAACACGTTCTGTGCAGCGACTCCCAAGCCTGCATTCAAAGTAGCTGAGACCGTTCGCGCAAGAAACAATGCTCCGTTCCAGCGCAGTTGGGCGTAGTACAGCTTCGTCCTTTAAATCCGCGGAGCTCGCAAAGCACCCTTGTTCGGGCGGAGGCGCTGCACACGAGCTAGTACCTTCGGAAGGTTCCGGAGCGGAAGCGACGAGCCTTACCTCGCCAACGTCAACTGTGGTATCGGATAGGGATTGGAAAATAACATACCTTCGATTTGGGACAGTTCTCGGCGGCATAAGTGAAAGAGCACTGGCGGATTGAGACGCACTTTCAACACCGGTGACGGCATCATCCTAGGCCTTTGACACCACACCAGTCTCGACCTGGGCATCTAGACGAAAGGTCCACCCACAGGGATGTTCAAGCGCCCTTGCACAGAGCAGTCTCTCTGACACTCCTTCATCGACCGTATCTCATTTCCCCTGCAATTTCCCGTGCTTGGTTCGTACCGCATTCATCCACCCCCGTGGATGGGCTCGGGAAGTTGGTCAGCAGCGAGAAAGCGGTGATTGTGATTCTAGACCGTTTATACGTCCGGAGGCCGATCTTGGGATGTCAGGATAGAGCAGATAGGTCGCCGGTGGGAATTGTATGTAAAATAGCCGGTGGGAGCCGCTCGTTGACGAGTTGTGGGCAGGAAAAATCACCAGTACTCGAAATTTCGGAAGCTCTCGTTCAACGAGTTGAGAAGATACGCCTTAACAGCGATGGAGAGCGTAGAGGAAAGCTTTCACGTAGCCAAAAACAAGCACTAGCTTTACCCTGTTGTACGCGTTGTTATAGCACTGTGAGCATCGAAACGTGCTAGTTACACACCTTATATCGAGCGTAGAGCCGACAGACAGGCTCAAGCCCATTTTCCTTCATATCGTAGCATCACAACCAGAACGTCGAATCACGGTTGGAGGCACGGAAGGTACCAAGGCACGAAGATGACGTTGATCCAGCTTACGGGTCAATTAGCGACTTCTGCAATACGCGGTCATATCGCATAGTTTGACATCCTGTCGCGCATGATGCATAATGACGGAAAGAAAGGTGCAGGGCGTGGTATTGGATATAGAGGGAAAGCGAGGCTCATGGACGCGACATCGTGTCTGTACTACGTCAGCGTCACGTCTGTCAGGCTCTCACGTGTTTATGTCCCCCCTTTGTTTTTCCTACTTACTGACCAATACTCATACCTGACCTTTCTCGTCCACTCCCTTAGCATCGACAACCGATACCTAGCGCTGGCATCGTGTCAGCTGTGACGAGGCTGCCCAGGTCACCGTATGTCCGGCTTAAAACGTGCGTTTATTCACTGTTTATTCTCACACAACATATTAGCAGTATGTTGACTCCGATAAATAGTCCGTTGTACCCCGTAGGAGACACCAAAGAGAGCGGGGGTATGGAAAGTCAAGCTCTCTCAAATTTCCACCCCCCTCGAGATCATCTGCTGCATCCTTCAAGCATGGCCTCTTCATCTTGTGCATAAGAGGGCTGCTTTGTCATCTGTAGTGTCGTGTCCGTCTCGTCTGGCCCGTGGTAAAGCTCCGTACCGCCTGTCGTCAGGAATGTTCCCGTGGTTTGCGTCTGGCTTTTCGTATGTGCGAACACCATCTTGCTAGCGACTACGCTGTGGCGACAATCGCCGTAGCGGCGCAAGGGTGGCTTGTACGGCGACTCCGCTTCGCGTCGGAGGAGGACGATGATGACGATAGCCGTCGGGATGATGCCCTGTTCAGCACCGGGGTGCGTAAGCATGGAACGGTCTACAACCGTCCGCGTCGCTCTCCGAAACCAGGACGAAGCGACGCAGGAAGGAATACACAAAAGTATCGACGGGGGGACTCACGTTAATGTGCGGCATCATGTCGATGACGATGAAGAACGCATTGAAACCCATCGTGCTATCGGTCGGGGTGACCTCAAACAAGCAGAACTCGAAAATCTTCGCGACGGCGATGATGGCACCCGTCTCGACGACGAGAGCCGTGACCCGGCGATAGATCGTCCGACCGGATAGTGCGTCGAGGTCCTGGTCTACCTTGCGCGAGACCCACCTGCGCTAGCGTCAGGGGAATACGTAGCGAAGGGCAGCGTAGATGACGTACCAGAGGCGACCCGCGCTGAGCAGGGTGACGAAGACGTTTGTCGTGAAGGATACCGCGAACAGCGCTCTACCAAATCTAACCGCCTGTGCGATGTCGGGGTTCTGGAGGAAGTATTGTGCGACCGCGGCGTACGCAGAGACTGTAGATATGTTAGGCCGGAAAAGCCAGCAAAGGACGATTCGGCGACAGACCTGCAGTAGCTATGACGAGCAAGATTGGGAGCGTCATGACGTAGATGTTGCCGTTCCATATCGCCCAGCAACGCCATACGACAATCGAGTCGGAAATGATCATCTGGATACGAAGCATTGCTGTCAATGCTTCGTTCGTTGGGCGTCGAATCCACACGTACACTGGTGACATATATCAAGTCCTTGGCCCGGTTCAAAGTCGTGGTGACGTTGGCGAAGTACGGTAGAGTGCCCGGGCCCTGGAGGTAGATGAAGCCGATCACGAGCCGTCTGAGTGAGATCGCAACGTGTGCAGTCGATAGCCCGTACCTGCGCTCAGCAGTTTAGCGAGCCGCATAGACACTATCTGCAGAAGACTCACAGAACGAGTGCGGCGATGGTCGTGATGGCTATGGAACGAGTGACTTCACCCCGCCGGTGCAGTCCGTATACCTGACTCAATGCAAACGAGATGAAGCATCCGAATACGCCTATCGTCGCATCAGACATGGATAGCTATTGTTCAGATCGACGGTGGACGCACCCCAAAGAGCCGCAGCGCACCACGCGCCGACCAGACATGCAATATCGGCCCTAAATTCGGGCATAGTGGGAAGAAACAGGCGGTCGGGAGAGTCGTGGTGCGCTGCGTTCCGACCGCGGGGGATGTGAGAGTGGGGAAGGTAAAATTGCAGACTGCTCGAACCAGACCCTGCTATACTTATGATTTGAGCCACATCACCGAAAGAGCCGTTGGGCGCCTTCGCGGTGTATATGCCATACATTTTAGGTAAATCAAGCGCTCTGCCTTCCCTTCGACGATCATACGTCTAATGATGGTGTTCTCGACATCGCATGAGATACGAAGGGGATGGGCATGACGCAGGAGAAAGGGGTGGACACAAGATCGTCCTGAATTCTGCTAGGTCCTTTTGACATCTTAGCCCAAGCACAGTGCGCAACCTGAATGCGAAAACTCGAAGCAATGCGGGGATTATCCGCCTGACTGCCCGTACAATCACGTGACTCAAATGTATCCCCGGCGCAGCCCGACTCGGACTGCATAACCCTCCACACTAAAGCAGCTTGAGGCAGGTTCAGTGGACGAGTGAAGCGAACCTACCAGTTGAACATTGGGATATACAGGCACAGACGCGCTTGGGCCGACCCATACCGTGATCGCCTTTTCACTTCGTCGACAGACTGCCGCCTGCACGTAGTGCTGTACTACATGCCTGCAGTGCGAACTTGAAAGGCGGGTCCTGCAGGGCCAGAACCCGCAGGTGAGGTACTGTGCAGCTGACACAGTCGAACTGGGACGCAATAGCAGATCCGTGTTTACAGCTTAGTAACATGTACTCTACACGACGCACGCACACAGGTAGAGCATACAGTCCTCGCAGTCGCTGAGCCAACGATACATTGATGAATAACAACACACCTAAACCACCCGCGTGCACAGATTGCTCTCCCGCCCTAACTTACCACCGCCGGGCGCGCCTCACACATCACCGACGCCGCTATCCTCATTCACGCTCGCCTCCGCGGCGCTCCCGCGCTTGACCCCGATCCCCGCCGCCTCGCCTGGCACGCCGAGCACCTGCCCAAGCAGCATACGCACGCGTTCGCGATCCTCGTCGAGCCTGCGCATCTCCTCCGCCCAGCGCACCTCGCGCTCGTTGTAGATCTGGTGCAGCGCGCTGAGGGAACCGACTGCAGCATCGAGCGCCGCGCGAAGCTCCGCGTTCGTCTCGTCTGCGTCGGCGCCGCGCGGCGGCGTGAACCGCTCAAGCAGCGATGGCGTGCGCGTGCGCCGCGCGGCGCGCTGTGCGGCGAGCTGCGCGAACGCGCGCCGTAGGTCCGTCGTCGACAGCGTGCGGTCGCGTCGGACGGCGCGCGAACGGAGCAGGTGAAGTGCGGACGTGTGCGGTGGCGCGGCCATGAGGACCATCGTTGTGTCCGTCTCGCGGTCGAGCGCGTTGAACTGCAACCGATGCGTCAGCCAGCCGGTCCACACCTGCCTAAAGCATCGCGGGGCACGGCGCGGGATAGGGGTACGGCCGTCTTCTTTGCGGCAGTGCGCCAACCCGCGGCGCGCCACACGCCCGCTTCGGAAGGAAAGGGACAGGGGACTCACAGCGTGCACGAGCGCGTCCCACCGGGTGCGCCAGCGCCTGCGGCGCTTTTCGGCATTGCCGACATAGTCCGTATGGAACTCGAGCTGTAGCAAGTCCTCCCCGTCCTCCTCCTCGTCCACCCACGCGTCCTCGTCAAACCCATCCTCCTCCTCGCCGCCGCCTGCCCACGCCGCCTCGTCCGCCACGCCGCCCGCTCTCACCTCGCCCGCCGTCTCCTCGCCCGAAGACGACGACGGCTCAGGCGACGTGTCGCGCGGCTGCGTGCTCTGCACGCGGGGCGGCGGCACGCGCTTCGGCGCGCCGTTCGCCGGCTTCGGCCGCGGGCGCCGGCGGAGCGGCGGGCGCGCGTGCGTTGAGGGCAGTGGAAGCGGCTCGTGGCTCGGGCTCGAGCGCATGCTCGCTCCGGTCGTGCTGCCCGCACGTTGAATGGGGTGCGCGCCGTACACGCGGCTCGTCTGCAGGAACGTCCAGGGATTGTAAGCTGGGCCTGGGAACGGCGATGCGGATGGGCTCAGCGTCGAGTCGGTCACCATCCCGCCGTTGTTGCGCGCGTACACGCGCATCTGCAACTCAAGCTGCTCTCGGATCGAGGCCGGATCCATATCGAGTGTACCTGTGCCCACGCTCGGTGCATACGCGCCGCCGCCGACGCCGGCGGCGGTGCGCCGGATATGCCCGTACGGGTATGGGTACGGCGAACCGTGGCCCGGGACGGGCGAAAACGGCCCACGGACGCCCAGATTGCGCGAGCGGAAGGCAGTGATCGGCGATGGCGCGGCGGTCTGCGAGTGCGGCGTTGGCGGTATCGGCGCATCGGGGCGCACCACGGCGGCGTCAGGCGCATATTCGTAGTACGCGAAGTACGGATCGTCAAAGATGTGCGACATGCGCGGATCGTCGCGCGGGAGGACGTAGTCGGCGTGCAGCGCCTGATCATGCGCGCGCGGGTCGTGCGCCGGGGCGCGGTATTCGCCCGTATCGCGCGCTGGGGCACGGTACTCGCCGGGATCATGGGCGGGGGTGCGTTCGAATGCAGATGGGTCGTAGCTGTGCATCCTTCGCCCGTCTGCGGCACCCTGCCGTGTCTTCATGGACACGGGCGGCAGGCCCGAGACGGGCGATCGTGGCGTGTAGCTCTCTTCATCCTCTTCGCGCTGAGCACTGACATCCTCATCATCATGCGCGTCCTCGACCTGCACGCCCTCCTCGACCTGGCCGCGCCGCTCCTCACCCACACGCTCGAAGCGCTCGCGCTCAGGTAGCACGTCTGAGGATGGCAAGGGCGACGGCGGTTCGCGTCGCCAGTCTTCGGGCTCTTCGGGCTCCTCCTGCACGGGAAGCGACTTGTCGCGGTCAGGCGTGTGCTTGCCCTGGCCAGGCGGCGTGTCGCGCAGGCGCGCTCCGCCCGGCGGCGTATCACGCAGGACAGACGCCGTCGGTGGCGTCACGCGCTCGTATCCCGAGGATTTGTTTCGGGCGTGGGTTGGCTGCGGCGGGGGGGTCGGCGAGCGACCAGGCGCAGGGAGAGGGATGTAAGCCTCGCGATAGCCGAGATGCTCGGCGGGCGGCTGTTGCGACTGTTGCTGTTGGGTTTGCTGCTGAGTTTGTTGCTGGAGATGCGCCTGCTGCTGTGGTTGCTGCTGGGGGTGACCCGGCTGCTGCAACGCTTGTCCCGTGTACGCTACGAACGTCTCTTTGCCCTTACTACCCCGACGCGTCAGCATCTCCTGCGCGCGCTCCCAGTCCCGCTCCGTCGGGCCGCTGCCCGCGCCTCCCGCGTATGCGAGGCCGCCAAGGCCGGCCGCAATGAGCGGCGCATCGGGCTGGGCGTACGGTGCGCCGGCACGCATCTCGACCTCCGCCATCAGCTCGGCGGACGGCTGGAAGGAGGGGTAAAGCGGAAGAGAGGCGCGCTGGTGCAGGCGCGGCGGGTAAGCCTGCTGCTGCTGGGTGCCGTTGCCGATGGTATGCACGACGGGTTGCGAGTGCGCGTGCGCGGGCTGCGGTGGGGGCGGGTAATGGTGTGGCTGCTGGGATGCCATGCTGGCGGGCGCAGGCGGTGCGGAGCCAGGCTCGGGCGGGAGCACCTGTGCGGAAGGGGCTTGTTGGGCGGGGGCGTAGGTGGGCGCCTGGCTTTGGGATGCGTAGCCGGCGGGCGGGCCGCGGATCGTACGGTTGCGATCGAGGGACGGGGGCGAGGGAGAGCCGTCGCCAGGTGCGGTGCCTGCGATGGGCGTGTTAGTAGTGCGGCACGTGAATACGAAGACAGCTGGATGGGGACAGGTGGTAAACCGCGAGGCTGATTACGCGTACGCTGCGTCCGGCACCAGGGGAGGAGAAATGCGATAAAGCGAAGAGATGCGGACGCCGTGCTTGATTGCCGGCGCAGGTGGATGCAAAGGTAAGGTGCAAAGGCAGCGGAAGAGAGAGGGAAATTTTTCCAACAAAGACAAAGGCTCACCTTGTTGTTGTTGTTGCTGTGGTTGCGGGAGCTGCTGTGGTTGTTGTTGCTGCTGTTGCTGCTGATCTTGGGCAGGAGCTTGTCTCCTGATCAAAGGGGGACTTGGACCTGTACTCGGCTGCGTGGCGATCATGGGTTCCGGACGTGGATTGGGACTCCGCGGACAAAGACGTCGAAGGACGGAGACGACGGCAAAGAACGATCAGGCCTCGGGAGTCATAGGAAAAGGGCGCGTCCGGCAAAACGGGTGCGTAATAACAAGCCGGAAGGCACAACGCGTGTGCAACGAGGCCGAGGCAGGCAAGGAGGGGGCAGGCCGTGTATGGAAACAATCTGCCTCATGGCATCACCCGACCTCACTGTCCCTGCACATCAACCTTCCACCTCGCTTTTGTCCTCAGACCAGTATCCGCATGCATGAAATCAGCAGACAAAGGGTGGGGCACGAAGAGAACAAGAGCGACGACCGGAGATGAATGTTGAACGTTGAACACGCGAGGACGGCAAAGCAATTGCCAGCGAAAGAAAAACGTCAAGCTGGGGGTCGGGTCATGTGACTGTTTCGGCAGTCCGGCGATCTTGCCGGATGCTTTTCGTCTCCTGCCCTCACCTTGTCCTTCTCTTCATCTCAGCGGTCTGCTTCCCTTGGCATGCGAACTGGTGTAGGGTGTGGCGCATGTCGTAAAAATCTCACCGATAGGGCTTCTATCGATCGCATAGGCCTACCCGAGTGGGTATCCTCCTAGTGCACTGTTCCTCCGCTACTCGGGAACAGCATACCCTCGTCTCACAGGCGCTCACCCAGGGTCCTGCGACGGCTCTATCCTTGTCTTCCGTCCAGCTAAGCGACCTTCGATCTCTGAGGCATGCATCGCCATGATCGACCACCTTCTGCGATAAGAGGCCAGACCGATCCCTCCTCTGCCGCCGGCCGGCTCGCACGCGCCAAAACGTCAAAAGCGCGAACTTCCCCGCAGCTGACTCGTCTTCCAGAACCCAGTCCACCTGGTTCAACACGTGTCGTGTGTACATCAAGATCGCTGAATTCGTTCCGCCATCATGGATGTCAACAAGTCCATATGGACAGATTCAACGCACTTCTCAGACGCCTCCAAAATCCACCTGCCTTCGAGACCTAGGACCATCCGAAAGCACAGTACCTATCTCATGCACCTCGTCCATCTCATCATCCCTTCCTTCCCTCTCACCAGCGCATCTATGCAGGAACCAACATGACTAGTTCTTCACGGACGTCACGCGATCTGGACACGACTCTCAGATGCCTTGCGGCTCAGATTGTATGTTAGCTTAACACCCCATGTTCACGAAATGCCAGTGTTCAACAGCATTGCGATTGCGTCCGCTCGGACCGCACCCGGGAGGGCGAGTCCGACCGCCAGCCTCTCCGGCGGTGCCAGGGCAGACGGGCCATCCTGGTGCCCATAAATCCATACTCAGAGTCTGATAGCAAGCCAGACCCGCGGCAAGCGAGTGCGAGTGCATATGGGAGCAGGCGAGCGAGAGGCGTGTGGTGGGAGTAGTCGAGTGTATGGGCGTACTGCGGGCGATGGCGATTCTAAGGAGTAGATGGGATATGCAGGTAGGGGTCCCTGGGAACGAATGTGATGTTCCCGCAGCTCAGCGAGCCGCGGACGTCGTGGTTGAATGGCTGCAGGTGTACGACATGCAGCGGTGCACTTGTGACAAGAATGAGCACGACTACAAGCACTGGGATTGGCTTACGACACGTGACGGTGTACATCGGCGAATGATGATGCGTCGCCCTCTGCCAGTGTCGTCTCTAGAGTTCCAGGGTTCTCCGTAAGGCCGCCAATGGCGTACAGTTATGAGGGATGCGCGGGTATGAGAGGACAAGACGACGTACAGCGGATAGTAGACTGACGATCCAAACATAGCGTGACCACTGCAATTCCCCACCCCGCGTGTCGTGCAGTCATCTACTAGAGGGTGAGATGTGGGTATGCGGCGATGAGAACATGGCATTGAGGCAGCGACAACCTTTCTTTGTTTCAAGGCTCTTTCAGTGATTGAATCGTGCTGAAGAGGTGCTAGGAATTGTCACCCTTTTCCCCCCGGCAGGCAAATGTGTCCTTGCGTTTTCTGCGCAAGATGGGAGTCTGAAGCAAACCGTGGATACCCCATTCTATGGGCGAGCAAAAACAGGCTCAACAGGTGTTTTGGCTACTGGTCAGTATGAGCGGATACGGCGTGCTGGGAATGTTGATACGCGCAAGTACCGACGTTCAGACCTGCTGCGGGCTCGGGTGTCGTCTCGGTACACTTGATGAACTCAAACCCAAGCCCAACTGTGCATAGAACGTCGACGGTCTTATCTTCAAGACCCACGTACGTGTTGTCCATATCTGTCAAGTCAAGCGAATGCAGGTGGTGTAACTTGCATCACAACCCATGCGGAGCTTATGACCTTACGTACTGCACACGCAAGCCCCTCGGCCGCATTGCCGAGACACGCGACGACGTCACTAAAACGCTTCGCAAGTGACCTTGTGGATGCCGCACTCGTCGCAAGGATAGCTAGCAGACACAGAGATACTGTACACTTGTCCAACCCCGCATTATGCTGGATATCATCAAAGTAGATTATGAGCGGAAATGTCATTGGCAACTTAGCAAAGCGCCGCACCGATTTCATCATAACTAAGCTCCTCCTCGCAGCCTAGATTTCATCATAACTGTCTGTGCTGCTGAGCCGTTCAGAGTCCCTCCGTAAAACCTCTATCAAGGTCGTCTCGCGCCCGGAACCTCCAGTGACGCTCGTATGTTAAATGGGACACCTGTTTCTATACCGTGGCATTTGGTCAAGCAGCTGCACACTTACTCCTCAGGCATGTGAGAGGAGCAAAACACAAAGGTGCCCCCGTAAAGGACAGGAGATAGTGGTTGCGGGTGTCACAGTCAGAGGTGCCTCGTGTCTTCTATGCTATAGGCGAAGATCCGGGCAGTCACGAGAACGAAAGATGGGATACACAAGTAAGGGGACAGCCGAGCACTGGCAGGAAGGCGGACAAGTCACGTATGCACATAGCTTGGATGATTCTGCGACGTCGTAGTGCATAAACTCGGAGAAACACAAAAGCCTTCGAAGAAATTGTCTTTCACAAGCTTGATAGCTTGACTTTTCACCCTTGCGAACAGAGGCCATGATGGCAGAAGGACGCCAACGCATCTCATCTATTTGCCTTATTTTTGGCGCTTCAGAATAGAATACGGAAAATATCGGGATCGATCGCACGACCCGCCTACGCCCGCCTACGCCCGCCTCAACCCGCGTGATAAGCCGGGCACCCACCTCAATGCGCCCAGACCCGCCAGATCCCTCTTCTTTTCACTGGGCTTGACATGACGCGTCGCACCTTACGTTCTATCCACTTGGCTTTCCACCACCATCATCGTTCGTCGCGGCGTCATGGCCATTTTTATCTGTGTCCACATCTCCGCCCCGCCGCGCCCGTCCGAGTCCTTCGCTCGCGCCTCGAACAGTCGATATAATGGTAACACATGCCTGGTGCACTACCGTAGAACGGCGCACAGTGATCGGGGTGCGCGGTCGGTCTGCAGATGGTGTTATCGGCTAATTCTGAGCCCTCGGGTGACGCAGGGTATGGTTGACATGAGGGTTCGAATCTGTTCGAATGTGCATGTTTGCGCGTGGTCAAGGTTGTGCCATGGCATACTATCATGCCGAGGATAGCGCGGAGGCGTAGTGGAAGCGCAAAATCGCTCCTGCTGCTTTCCTCTTCGTTCTGTTTACTTTGTCGTGTGTCGTTTACACACGTTTGTTTGTACGCTCCTGAAGTTTCGGCTTTTGTAGAACGCAGGATGGTGGCGTCCAGCTAATGACCGATCACGGCCGTGTCTGCCATCCACCTCCAAATCTCCCTGCGGACTGTTTGCGAGACCCCTGTCAGTAACGATTACGCAACATTGCTTTGTTTCGAAGTGGATTCATCTACCAGAGGGTTTTGTCACATAACACATTTTACCTGGTATCGGCCCAAGTGGACTCAGGACGCGAGCATAAATACTCCGAGGCTGCTAAGAAGCTTTACAGCACGCTCGCATCCTCTACGTCTTCTTCGTAATGTCTCCAGTCCCAGCTCCGCCTTCCAAGGTCCTCGTAACCGGGGTGAACGGCTACACCGCTGTTTGGCTCGCCCGCACACTTCTCGAGCGAGGCTACTCTGTCCGTGGCACTGTCCGCGCGGAGGGCAAGGGCACTTATCTCAAGAAGATGTTCGCATCTTATGGAGACAACTTCGAGATTGTGGTCACCGCAGACCTGCAGGAGGTGCGAAGAGTTTCGCATTACCATCTATTTCTTCACTGATGGCCGTCATCCAGGACGGCGCGTTTGATGAGGCTGTCAAAGGTATCGACGTAGTTATGCACACCGCAGCCCCCTTGACATACAGTGCGTGAGGTTTATGTGCGATTTTATCAGTTGAGCTAACGTCACTTCTAGGCACGAAGGTCGATGGTGAGTCCGTTATGCGTCTTACCAGTCCCGTGTTTTACTGTCATACCAGAGGTCGTCACGCCTTGCGTCCGCGGCACTCTGGGAATCTTTGAATCGGTTAAAACGCACGGGTATGATCTCTTTTCTTGCCTTCTCCTTCAGTGAGGAGTTCCTGATTTTCCACAAGATCGTCTGTGAAGCGCATCATCGTCACAGGCTCTGTCATAACCACCCTTCCGATGATGCCGAATAGCCCAGTGCTTAACGAGTCTTGCTGGAACGAGAAGGCCGTTCGCGAAGTTGAGGAGAAGGGTGATCAGGCACCCGGCATGATCATCTATGCGACAGCGAAGACTCTGGCAGAAAAGGGTATGATCCCCGCAGCTAATCGAAATGTGACTGACGGATAGCCAGCCGCCTGGAAGTACATGGAAGAGAACAAGGGTAAGATTGGTTGGGACCTGACGATATTGAACCCCCCATATGTGCGCTACCTCCACTTCTCCCTGTTTATCCCGTTTGAGTACTCAACACGTGCGTATCTGTAGATCTTCGGCGTATGTATCCGATTGATGCCGTTAGCCTTTATCGTCTAACAGCTAAAACAGCCTGCTATCCATGAAGTTTCTTCACCCGACAGACTCAATATCTCCTTGTCCGACTTGTACAAGATCTTAGTTCTCGGCAGACCGGACTCTGAAGTGTCGACACCCGGTGGAGGCTCATGGATCGATGTACGTGACCTCGCTGTGGCACATATCCTCGCCATGGAGAGAGCGGATGCGGGTGGGGAACGCATCACCGTATCGCAAGGTGAGTCCTTTCAATGTCGATCTCTAGCAACTTCTCATTTTGCGTAGGTCACAATACTTGGCAGGAATTCAGTCAGTTTTTCTCTCGTCTTTCATCATTGAAGCTGACCGTGGCGACAGTCGACATCGCACATGCAGTCGACCCATCTCTACCGGCGGGCGAGCCTGGCTCGACCAAGGGCTCGGAGTGGATCTACAAGCACGATACGAGCAAGATGCGCCGTATCTTTGGTCTATCATGCCGAGGGGCGGAAGAGATGGTTAAAGACACGTTGGGATTTTTCAGCACGTTGTCGAAATCGCCTTGACACCGACAGCTTGCTTGAGCCACTTAGTCGACTCTTTTTTCGGTATTCGACGACTCTCACGTACATTAGAATGATGTTTGAGGGCATTTCACTTTCTACGCGTCAGCAGCGGACCCAGATTTAACCCTCAATTTGAGGTGTCTGATGGATAACTTGGTGGCTTGTGGCTGCGGCGGGCGTACCGTACTGTCGGGTGAATGTCCGACGACTTAATGCATTCGCTCCGAGTTCGAAAGGCCTCGAGCCATGGCCGGCAAATGCGTGCCTGTTCTGCATAAAGAGGTCTCGGAAGACTGCGTCGGTAAAAGGGTAGCACGATTCGATCTTTCACCGAACGCAGCTTGATGTGGAAAAGAGAGCTAGACGAGCCACATGGCCTCGAGCGTGTACAGAGCGGTGAGTGTCAGACGCACGCAGCGGACATCGAGGCGCACGACAAATGCGGACGCAGGACTGCACGTGACGGCCGTCTAGAGATACAAGCTACTGAGCATGGCGATGTCTACAGGAAGCTTGAACGCGTGCAGGGCGGCACTAGGTTGACTACTAAGCGCGAGAAAAGACAATACTGCACCGGACGGCGGGAAGTTGAGCATGGACAGCAACGAGGGTGGATGTGTTGTTCCTCGGTGTCTGTCGCTTCGGTACTGTCGTCCACAGTGTCGTCGGGAGTGTCCATGCGGGATCAACGAGCACAGACGCGAGAGCGACTCGGAGAGCGATGGCGCCGGCAGCCCAGCCCTTGAACTGTACATCCCACTGGACGGCTGCGACATGAGGGTGCACGAAAGTGAGGTGCTCTGTCTCTGCTCCGTGCTGTGCGGTGTCGATGCCGATCAGGTCAGTGAGGAAGCAAGCATGTGCAGAGGCTCGTGTGCATGCCATCCAGGACGCCGGGCTGGAGAGCACGGCGAGCACATTATTGGTGCCGGAGATCTAGAAGGACTGCAAGTGCGGGAGTAGGGGTGGGAGCAGCACGAGAAAGTGCGTGTTGAGGTTGCGTGACAAGACATAGGGGTGAACGCAGTCATCGAGCATGAAGAGTACTGCATCTGGCATACCAGCAACCGCGACTAGGGGGGGGTCCTAGTGTGCGCCATTCAAGTCCTGGCCGTCCTCACCAGTGCCAAGCGCAATCTGCGGATTGAGTGTGCACACGGACAGGTGGACGTGAACAAGCGCGAGGCTCTGGAGGTGCGTGGCAGCGAAGGAGGCGAGAAATAGCACTGCAAGGTGCTGCTTTCCCAGCGCCAGAGTGCTGGACCTGACAGCTTGCGTGTGCGCAGTAGCGATACCCCGGCCCCCGCACGACACCGAGTCTGTTGAGCTGAGGAAGTGCGCGCCAGAGGGCCACGACTTCTCGACTACGTCCCTTATCTCCCTGCTCTACCCCAAGCATAGACTCGATGAACTAATTTAACATGTTTAGTTAGTTTGTGAATGCGAGGAGCACCTTGAATAGCGCAACATTGCCCGGATACAATCCGGATTCCCAAACTAAGGCCGATGCAGAGAAGGCATTGAACGCGGCCCTACATGACGGAAGGAGCATCGACAAACGCAAACGCCATCGGCTTGTCGCGGAGGAATTTAAGGAAGGCGCTTACAAGGTCGCTAATAAAGTCACACGCGAGTGGATCGCTCGTAATACTAATGGTCTACAGTCGAGCTGCCCTGCCCTGGATTATGACCTGCTTGTAATGCCGTTTACAAGTAGTGCTGTCACGACCCCTAAGATGACCGGGTCCGGCTCAGATTGGTGCGTGCTCATTGGAGGCCACGCATTTTTGACTGGTCAGCGTCGAGGGGTCACACAGGTCACATGCCAACATTGCTTACAAGTAGCACCACCTTATAAGCGAGGTCCTAGTCTTGCCATATCCCCGCCGGTTTTCGTGGTTCACATGGCAGACAGTACCCACAATCTTGACGCGGTCCACAGCTGCGGATTCCCAGAAGTAGTGGGATGGAGACTGAAAGGCTTTGATCGCCGAGAGCACACACGGCCTCGTGCCGACGAGGGCTGGCGGAAGTGTACTAGTAGATAAGGCCGTGCGTGTATCCGTGCTCGAGGCGATTCGCCATCCCTGGGACCTGTCGTTGACTCTACGTGACGTGTTTAGATACCCTAGGGACACTTCGCATCGCCGCACTGTCAACATGGGCAACCAGCTCTCCGCCGTCTCTCAGATGTTCCCGCCCAAGCCCACGTGGGGCGTGAACGATATACCCGACCTCTCTGGTAAGGTTGTCATTGTCACCGGTATGTGTATCTGCACTCCGTTCCAAAGCAACGCATATATTTTGGGTTAGGTGGCAACACTGGCGTTGGGAGAGAGACTGTCAAGGTGCGTCACGGTCACACTGGCTCTTCGTCAGGCATGTGTAACTGTGCCGATAATTTCTCTTGCAGCCTCTCCTGGCTCATGGCGCAAAGGTCTATATCGCCGCTCGGAACGAGGCGAAGACGAAGTCTGCAATTGAGGACCTGAAGAAGGAGACAGGCAAGGAAGCTGTGTCTCTCCAGCTGGACTTGGCAGACCTTGTAAGCGTGAAGGCGGCGGCGGAAGAGTTCCTGAGGTACGCGGCCTTTCACAGAGAGCGCAGCACCTCTCTGAGGATTGCTCAGCAAGGAGAGCAAACTTGACATCCTTTTCAACAATGCGTAGGCCCCCTTGTTCATTTGGTCTTCCTCATTCCTGACATAGCACACGCAGTGGAGTCATGGCTTGCCCCGTCGAACAGCTCACGAAACAGGGCTTCGACATGCAGATTGGCACGAATGTCCTCGGTCAGCGTGACGCATCTCTCTTCATACACGCTGTTTAATTCGCGCAGGGCACTATTACTTCACACAGCTTCTTCTTCCCGCGCTCAAAGCCGTGCACGCAAATAATCCATCGGAGAAAGCTCGCGTCGTCATTACGTCATCCTCCGCGATGTACGTGACCACTCTGGATCTGGATATATTTGAGGATACCCCGAAACGGCGCAAGCAGAGTCCGATGGCACTTTATAACCAGAGCAAACACGTACGTCCAGCATCTTGTTTCCGCAGGAATCTCCACCGAAAATCTTCCTCCCACTAGGCGAATGTGGTTCATGCTCGAGAATTTGCTAGGCGGTACGGCGACGACATCGTGACAACCTCTCTCAATCCGGGTGAGTGTAGTCATCCTTCTATCATTCTGGCAGGCCGAACTGGTGAACAGGGAACATCCGTACTGAGCTTCAACGATACCTGGCCGGTGTCCAGAGATTCATCATCGTAAGCGCTTCTACATCACAAAGCGCATCCTTCGTCTGACTGCCGTCGAGCTTCGACTCCTGCACCCAGCGCCTCTCGGTGCTCTGACACAGCTCTACGCTGGAACCGCGCCCGAGGCCGCCAACTTGAACGGAAAGGTACCTTCTTCCCGCCATCTATCCCCTAATCACAGAATCCGATGAACCACACGATATAACAGTTTTTGATACCGTGGGCTCGCGTCGGCGCTGCGCGCAAAGAAGCACTGGACCCTCAAACCGGCGAAAAGCTCTGGAGTTGGCTTGAATCGCACTCCCAGAACGTCTGATGATAATGATGATTTCTTGTCCAATGCCCACCGCCTGTCTAATTATTTCACACGCAAGCACGATTCATATATGCTGGGTTCTTCTCAGCGTTGCTGCGAGCCAACTTCCTCGGTTAGTGATTCATCAGGCTCTACACAAAGGCAAAGGCTAGGCAAGTCGCTTCTCAAGCTTGTGGGTATTCGTACCCCCTTATATGTAGGTCGGTACGGGGCTATTTGGCGGCATACAACGCCTCCCGAAGGAAAAACCCGCTGGATGACCTCCTTCTCTGGGAACTCATCGGCAAATCTAACATCCCCTTTAACGGCGAACGATGGAAGAACCGCATTCGCAACGTACGCGGCGCCATCGACAGAGCCATCCCGATGCTGTGGTTTGTTCGTCTCTAATGTCGCCTGCGTACGGCGCTCTCTCCATCCCGTCGTTGCGTTCGACGAGGACAAACAACGTGATGGATACGACGGCGTTCGGACAGGACTTTAAAACCATTGAGCAGGAGAGCGATTTCGTGACGAGCTATAACCGAAATATGCATGGCATTGCAAGCCCACGGTATCTCATTATGTGAGAAGGTCCCCACGCGGCGCAAGCGCAAGAGGTCTATGGATGGCCTCGCCCACAGACTCCAAGACATGCTGCAGGATAAACGCGAGACACCTGGTCAAGACATGCTCACGTATATGCTGCATGACGTTAGGGTAACCGATGGGTTGCGCGACAACAAGCTACCTCTCCTCATGGCACGGGCTCCACGTACGATTTACGAGACGCAACCTTTCCGTGTAGCCTTCGTGCTTCGCTTGCGATTTCGATGACAGTCTAATCTTACATTAGAGTCGGGTATACGCATTGCACGGTGCTTTTTCCGAGTCCGGACCTCAGTAAACCTGGCGTGCGCGTAAGATATTCGGGGGCGACGATCCGGCACGAAAGGATGGGCTAGCGGCGGAAGAGACGGTACAGACGGAATATGTGAGGCGCCAGGAGCCTCTTTCCCACAGGGTTTTTACTCCGTGCGCCGAGGATCGTAACCCTGCCCGGGAGGACTCAGAGGGCTGGGCCGGGAGGAAGGAAGGAAAAGTTACCGTATCAGTTCAGTGCGATGGGCGTGCCCGGGGGGGATGACGCAATTGTTGAACACACAGCTTTGGCTACGTCACTCTCACCGAGTACGCACAGGCCAGTGTCGTGATTAAACCATTAATTGACATCGGTCGGGAGATCCCGAAGCTTGTGGCATCACAGCGGAGACAAAGGGTGCGATAAATACAAAATTTCGGGAGGCGCAAATGAACATTAAATGAACCATGGTGCAACATGCTGGGGCTGGGAACTCGATGCCTACTTTCCATCCCGTACCTGATGCGGTTTGCGAGCAAATGACAAGGTCTCCAACGGCCCCGAACGCGAACCTTTGCAATAAGTCGGGATCCAAATGAATACATAAAGGGAAGGTGACAAACGCTACTGTATGCATCAACGGCCACTCAGCTGGCAGGTACCAGTGCGCAATTGTGTAGTCGGTTACAACTCCTCATGCACGCCGAATACGTAGCGGCATCTGCACACCCTCGTTCTCATGTCCGCGCACCTTCGGCTTGACGGTGTTCCCGCGGAGGTGATAAAAGTCGATGTCGAAGTGATCATCAGAGGGGTGGAAGCTGAAAGTACGGACTAGGATCGCAGCAACGATCTGCGCCGCGGCGAGGGTTAGAGCAGCATGTAGGCCGTGAAAACGAAAGAGCCTACCTTAATCTCAGCTATGGCGAATACACGTCCAAGGCAAGTCTTCGCCCTGGTTCAGAAAAATCGCATTTAGTTAACGCTCACGTTCGGACAACGGAGACCCCACCCGTCGCCGAACGTGACAATCCCGCCCGGCCCGACGCCGCGCTCATGGGCCCCGGGGTCTAGCCATCGCTCCGGCCTGAACGTCTCGGCGTCGTCTCCCCAGATGTCGGGATCGACGTTCAAGCCGTCGCGGATTGGGATGTAGATGATCTGTCCTTTGCGAACGGGCAAGCTGTGCGCCGCTGAGCCGGGAAGCGGAATGTTGAGGGGTATGACGTCATTAGCAACGGCCTGTATAGGCATAAGGTTTGTGTTAGTCTCACAGTAGGAGGGCATGGGAGCGCGAAGGACCTCGCGTGCGATATCCATAAGCACGGCCTTCGTACGAAGCGTCTCCATGACGACAGCGTTGAAATAATCCAGGCTGTTTCCACCGGATATCATGAGATCTCCATAGCCGGGTGGGCTACCATTGTGCGCCTCGAAGGCACGGAGCTCATCGCGCATCTTTGTCTGGATGTGCGGTTTGTGCGCGAGCTCGTATATGAGTTCCTGTCGGATGCACTAAGCGACGTGGCCTCGAAAATGTTAGCGAAGGCCACTTGCCCCCATGACATTGCCTGTGCTTTCAGAGCCTGCAAACAAGAGCCCTACGATCTGGTACAGTTTGCGTCAGGAAGACCAATGGAACCTGCATGACTGGCGACGAACTTCAGCGACGGCGTCATCCTTCGAGATGCGCTCCCCTTTCTTTTGTTGCTGGCCTAACACTCCCCATCAGTTTCCGGATTACTGAGGATGGCGAGAAATTGGCATACTGAGGACCTCGAGCACTCTTGCATCTAGCCCTTCCAGCGATTCGCCCTTCTCGACTGCGCCCCATACCTTCTGCGCAATCGTCCCAAGTTCTGTCCTTAGCATATCCGCCCACTCCTTGAACGGATTCGGGAGGTTCATGAGCAGTGGGTTCGCGCTGATCACAAGCGAGGCGAGGCGCTTGAGAGTCGTGTCCTCGTCTCCGGGCCCGCTCGAAAATTTGTTCAAGAGTGTAGGGATGCGACCTGTCGGGTCGGAAAGATCGTAGGCGAACATTGTGCGTGAGATGCCATTGAGGGATAGACGATGGAGGTCTTTCGCCATGTCTATGACCATAGACTCATCCGGTCCCAGCTTGCCATCCCACTCGTTAACTAGCTACGAGAAGTCAGACTCGTGGGTTTGGGATGAATGAACAAATGCATACATCGTGCGCAAGATCTAGCAGCGTAGCAGATATCGTCTTGACGGACTGCGTCCTGGCAGATGTTCAATCGCCTTAGCATGGGGTAACCGGGCTGAAATCATACGTGAAGGCAGGGCTCATCCTCCGCTTCCTTTGCAAATGCTCGTGGGCTGGGGCAGACAGGATTCAGGGCTAAGGGAAAACCTGTACCGTGCAAGCGCATACACACTTTCCGAACTCAAGATACTCGGCCCAAACTGGTTCGGCACCCATTGAGCAATCGTACCAAGAGCGTCGCGAGTAGTCGTACCCAGAGCCTTAGAACTACTCGGTCGATGGCAGGACGCCAATAAGTTGTAGTCTTGTTGAGCACGTACAAGGCACCTTTGGGATCGCCTAAGATAAGAATAGGCTCCTGTTCATCGAATGAGGATGCTGAATAGTCATTAAGACATGCTGCACACCATAAGTGGCTCACGCAGCCGATATACAGGCCCATACATCTTCCTCCACACGTTATACCGCGTCCCGACAGGAGCCTTACGCAGAGCAGATACGTTTCCCCACACATAGCTCAGTGTCGGCGGCCCAGGCAAGAACGAAAGCGCACAGACGTGTGTAAAGCGTCTGTACAACTTGTACGACACCCAAAGCCCGGCGACGGCCGCAATACGCGGCCAAGTTGCGCAGCCGAAGACTTGACCGAGCATGGCATGAACAAGGGCTCGAAATCGGATAGCGCCAGCATATTATAGGATGTGTACAGTCTGGTATGCACGAAGAGAACTACAGTAGGGTCCGTGATGACAGCCTAGTAAAACCGTAGCTACCTCTTCGCAATGTAGTTACATTGATTTAATAATAATAATAAAATGACAGCAACCAGGCCGCGGTCTACGATCCCGCCGGATACGTGGGTTTACACAATTTACAGCATTTATCGGGGCTTAAAAATATTTGGCGATATTACTTTCCCGCCGGCATAGCAGCCGGCAGCACTAGTGTTTAATCGAGTCTCCTGCAAACGGCCGCCTGTACAGTATCTTCTTCCAATCCTGTTCCGCACTGTCCCCCTTTTGCTATCCTACACCATGAAATGGCCAGAAGGCACGTCTTTGGCAACAGCAATCCTATCGCAAGGAGCCTAAGCACCCGTCACCAAGCTCCGCATTCACGAGACATGTCATGGCTGGCCACTGGCTGGCCCTGGACTCGGAAGCTGCAGTAGGGCCTGCCGACTCTCACTGAGGGAGATGAATCAGATGATGTACGCTGGTGTCCCGTTTTTACCATCTTATGGAAGAATGCAGTGTGCGCTGTTAGATGAGCGGGAGAGGCATGCTCGTAACCTCGCCTCGGATAATACGTCACTCCCTTCCCCGCGATGGTCGGAGATGTCAGCTTCGGTACTGTACTGTACCTGAAACCTAGGAGGCTTCAGCGCTTCAGCCGGCATCTATATTCCAATCTGTCATCCACTTCTCTCGCTAGCGCTAACATTCGATCTCCCCCCCTCAGGCTCACTGTGGCAAATGCGCGGCTAGCTCGACCGAACAGTGGCGCGATGGTGCCCCTCTACAGCTCCACTACCTGCTGCTTGGCTTCCATTCTGTCCGATCTGCCTCTACAGGCACTCCGAGTCCCATTCATGTCTAGTTGTTCACATGACACTGCTCGACGGCCATCACTTTCCTACAATCCTTATCTCTGTCACTGGAGGGGTACCTGCTGTTCTGTTCTTTTTTTTTTTCATCAAGTGCACAGTGCGTAACGCAAGGGCGTCCGTGAAATTATATGTCGTTCTGGTATTTCATAGCACGCAGGCGGCAAGACACCGGCAAAGTTTAACATACTCTCGTGCGTTCTCGTTTTATGGATTTGGTTTCTATGAGCAGAAATTTTACCCCGTAACGGTGTTATCCCTGGTGTAGAGCAATTTGCTGTAACGAGCGGTTAGTCTGATTATCATTGGGTGCAAGATTGTTGAGGGTAGTGTTGCCATCCGTCGTGTGTTCAACACTCGACGTGTATAGGATGATACCAGCGGCTGATGCAGCCAACGCTCTGGCAAGGGCCTCTTGTTACTTCAGCACGCGACTTGTCAGTCCGCACCCCAGCTCATTGCGACCACACTTCAAGTTTCAGCCTTCAAGTCGGAGCACAGCGCACACTGACCGTGTCCTCGTATATCATGGCAGTATTCAGGATTGATAAGGCGTACTTACTCGGCGCATGGTGCGCTGCGGCACTTTGGGGTATGTTCGCTGAAGGGAGTACCTTGTCCTTGGTCTTGATCCTCATTCGTCACCAGGTATATTTGGGTGCTTCATTTCGTTCGCTTTGGTACAGGTCTACGGCCTGTACCGGCGAGGAGAGGTTACCCGTTCCACGACCATTACAATTATGGCCGCTTGTACTCTGTAAGCGGCTCTACTTCGATTTTATCCATATGCTTTTTTCGATGAGCGGTGCTTGTAGTTATGGGCTTTCCACGGCACATGTCTCTCTCGCTCTTCGAAGGCTCATCATCGGTTTTGTCGATATTCAAGGCCCTGATACGATCGCATACTTTGCCGACATCGCTGCACCTATAAACAGGGCGAAGGACGTTATCTATGTAACAAGCGTGCGCCGACATCATATATCCTAGTACTTAAAACAACTAACGCACTGCATATCCCAGACTGTCATCGCAGACTCGGTTGTCGTATGGCGTTGCTGGGCGATCTGGAACGGCAATTTGTACGTCCTCGTGCTTCCAATTCTACTCGTCATGGGCACCGCTGGTTTGTTGTCCTATCGTGTCTTATTCGGAATGAAAAGCTGACCTGAGTCAAAAGCCTCGGCGTACGGCGCGGTTTCCCAGTACTTCCTAGCGAATCCAAACCCGACGGAGTCGGTTTCTTTTGGCACGGCGATGTTTGCCGTGTCCCTCACTACGAACGTCTTTGTCACCCTACTCAGCGTTGGCCGTGTATGGTACGCCTTTTCCTCCCCAACACGCACCGCCTTCTTTACCTGAAGTATCACCGTAGGTGGATGTCGCGAAAACTTGATCCGAGCATAGATGCCCATTCCGCGAGGTCAACTTATCGTGGAGTCATAGTTTTACTCTTCGAAACGGGTGCCATCATCGCGATTGCTAAAATATTCGAGTTCATCTTCTTCAATATCGCACCAGACGACGGCACGACAGGCTTCAATGCACTCTACGTCGTCTTTGAAATGGTTCCGCAGATTAATGTAGGTCTTCCTCTTGTCCCCACTCCCCTGTTTTATGTCTACTACGCTAGTCCTGCTGTTACTGTTGTTTACCCAACGCTCACTCTCCCGTAAAACAGGGTATAATTCCGACTGCTATCATCATCATCGTTCTACTCCGTCGCGAAGCAAAATCCTACTACAGCCAGTCTGTGTGCGATGGCTCTAGAGCACAGAGACGCGTGACGGTAGTCAGCAAGATCATGTTCTCTCCGCAGAAGAGCCAGACTCATGGCACGGCGAGTGACCCGTCTATGGACTCGTATGGCCAGAGCCGCCTTCGGGAAAGCACAAGTCAGCCAGGGGTCAAGCCGCTGTCATATGCGGAGGATGAGGAGGCGATGGCCGGGGGGTCGCGAATAAACTGGTGAAGGCACAGGTGTTTACTGGTATGATGCCCAAGCTGGGGTCAGCTAGAATGTTGCTTAAGGTCGTTCCATCATTCTCGTCACCATGCCTCTGCCTGGCAGTGTTAGATGTATTATTTATGAAAATTCTGCACTACTAACCAAGACAGCTATCAGTATGTCCTCCTACATCTGCAACGTAAATGATGTGTGTATATTCAGAATGTCCTAACAGGGCCATTGCCCTTTTCTGACAAAAAGGTGTAAGTAAGCCTAATCGCGCCCCCGGCCTGCTCTGAGAAAACATTCTCCAGGAAAAGTTATGTTTTTCCTTCGAATTTTCCACTACAATCCTAAATCTGAATAAGGTATATATCAGGTGCGCTGTAGGCTTGTTTCCTCCCACGTGGCATCCTTTTCAGTTCGAACTCCAGAGATGTTGCTTGACAGGGACTTCTGGTCATCATACTTCCTACATTTACTGACCCGAACAAACCATTCGTGTGTGTCCAAATCTCATGAGATAGGGACTTCTGGCCCAGAGGCCTGCTTTCTTAAATTGGCGACAGTCACCAAACCAAGTGGGGACCTCGGAGTGCGGGCCCAAGCGCGGGCCGCCGGGTCAGGCTGGTCAGGCCTACATCAGGCTTGGTATTGACTAGTACTGAGCACTACAATAGTAGGTTGGTACTAACTTAACACTAGTGATTCAGGCATCCTCATCATCTGGGGATGCGCAAAGGAGGCCGTGGGAAGTGCGAAAAAAAGTGGAGTATGTATATATGTGTATACATTACATTTTTTCAGCCTCGAGAGAGGGCACTGGAAGTCGCACGGCCACGTGCGCTTAGATTGCGATAGATAATCTGAATAAGCGCGCGTAGCCTCTGATTTCGACGCTCACGTCGTCGCGCTCGACCATCGCTTGCTCGCGCTCCTTCTGTCTATCCTTGCTCCTTTTCCATTTCGCGGAAAACTTCGGTTGTTTTTATTTGCTCTCGCAACATGCTGGGCCTCTTGAGCTCCGCCCGCGTCGTGCCGCTGCTGTGTGCGAAGCAGTCCGGACGCGTTCGCGTGGCTCCCACAGCACCTAGACCTTCCTGAGAAAGGCCTAAGACCCCTGGGCATTTTCAGACACAGTCCGGCTTGCTCTATGCACCTAGTCGATATCGTCAAGGGAGAGTGTGCCAAGTCGGATAGATGGGGCACGGACGGCTTTCGCCTTCCCAACCAGGACGACTTGCGCGTCTATCTTTCACGCTCCCACGGCCTTTTGCAACCCCCCACGTCATGTCTGCCTGCAAGAACATGTCCGACGGCATTTGCAGCTTTGTTTTGTGTCTCTGAGTTGTCACATGCATCACAAGCCGCTTCACGAAACCCTTCAAGGACTTCTTCCTCTCGTATGTCAGGAAATCGCCCGAAGCCATCTGAAAACTTGGTTAGCAACAAGGGAGGTAGATAGTCTGTTGCTTAAGCTCGCCTTTCGAAGTCCGCTAGTGCGTGTTGAGTTTTGGGAGGCACATCGCCCAGATGATCATGCAAGCTATTGCAAACGTGTGTGATACGAGCGCTGTCGAACGGCTTCGGCGGCGAATCCAGCTGTCTCCTTCCTCGGGTTTAGCGCCTATGCAGCTTCATTGTAGCCGTGCTCAATCGAAGTTTGACGTGCAGAGATCTAGACGCAGGAGAGGATGAGACGGGAGATCCGCGTGTATGAGAGGATGCCAAGGAAGAAACAGTGTCGGACCCTCGACCCCAAGCCAAGCCCTGGGAGGTAGACTGTGATCGAGTATGATGCACGATGGTCGAACGTCACAGGAAAGGGAAAATAGTAGATAAAGAGGGTAAAAACAATAAGATGAGAGCTATCTTCCATTCTGAGAGCTCAATCGCTAATACCGAAGGGTTGGGGTGCTCTTGGCGCAAGGCAGAGTCAACTGAAGCCACATCAGGTATTATAAATCCTCCTGCAGTCCGAGGTGGCATTGATGCTCATTGCGCCCGCGCCTTTCGTGGAAGGTGCATAGTCACTGTAGAGCATCTGACCGTCTGCGGGGCTGCGATGGAAACCCGATCAGCTACTATCTAGGGGAGGGAGCGATGCATTACAGGAAAAAGAAGTGTCAGCAGTCCGAGAGGCAGTGGATTAGGGTTCTGTAAGGGCCGCCTAATGCCTAATGTTCACGCAAGTAATACTCTGCACCCAGATCTATTCTGAGAAAGGTATACACGGTGAACAGTAGGCTAGTTTAGACGTAAGGAGAAAAAGACCTCCGCTGCTCAAGGCCTAACTACCGATCCCTCGGGGAGCTGTACAGTTAGCCGGCAAGCTCCGGTCACCTGATCCCAGGTTCCCCTTACA